>ML812647.1:67803-93399 GCA_009831015.1 Picea engelmannii
GGTTTATTCTTCTCTTGTATGCATGTGAAGAAAGAGGTTTCAGATTCGGGTAGAAGGTCAAAAGTTAAGTCTTGAGGGTCATTTTCTGCGTATAAGTTTAGAGCCCTAGCTTATTAGTCCGTAGGGTAGAATACCCCACAACAACCTCCTCTAGTGATAACAATAACTCTAGGGTCCTCTCTGTGAGGTTCAACATATATCAGTTGCACTTGCGGGTTCACACCTCGTCTTTCCTGAAGCTTAGCTAGTAATGTTGGACATTCCTCAATAACATGTTCGAATGAGTTGCAATAACTGCACGTGGTACAAGGGTTTTGACAGTCCCTTGCCAAATGTACTGGCTATGTGCAGTTATAAAAAATGATTTGGCCTCTACCTCAACCCATACCTTCTCCTCGTCCTCTTCCTTTGAATCCACCGCGAGGGTTGAAGTTTCCTCTTCCTGGAGAATTATACTGCGTAGTGTTTCCTTCTTGTTGTACTTCACCTTGAATTTTGTATATATCCCTTGACCTTTCATGCATGAGGTCATAGGCCCTACAATCCCTATCATCATGCCCTACCGACTTACAGAACATGAAATGTAGATTTGTGGGTGTCTGAACATATTTTTGCATGTAATAACTTTCACCAGGGCGATGTCTATTTCTACATACCTCGCACAATGGTAAGGTAACTTGCTTCAAAGGACTCAGATCTCCATATGTCAAATACTCATGAAATAGGGGATATTGCTCCTTTTCACGGCCTTATGATTTGCATATAATGCACCATAAATCTTCTCTTTTATCTTTTCCATTATCTTTTTTCATATCTTTGACCTGCAAAGATAAGCTAGTTAGCTGACTCAAGATTTGAATCACACCTGAGTTGGATTCTGCCCTAGGAGTTGATTCTAGTTTCATGGTGATCTCCAATGCCTTAGCCTATGAAGAAATATTTTATTTCATCAGAGGGACTCTAATGTGGTATAAAAGGGAAGCAATGAACCATTCCTTGTTCTGCTCATCCGGGATCTGAAAACTCAAATGGCCTGTTAAGGTCTTAAACCTCTGATCGAACTCCCAAATAGGTTCAACTATTTTCTTCTTGATTTCTTTTAGTTATGTAATGCATTGAAATTCCGACTTAGGTTTCTTGAATTCTGTAATCAACGCAGTATTGATCTCATTCAACAGTTTTGGCTGGACAACTCCTTGGACAAACTTCATGTACTAGCTCAGTGTGGGATCTCTCAGGGTAGTACTAAACTGAGCTCATTTAACAGCTTCGTCGGTGACATTATTAATACTCCACACAACTTCACATAGAAACCAATGCTGATCAGGATCTTCAGATCCATCTCCTCTTAATGTGGGTAACCTCATCTCATCTACCATAGATCTTCCTGGGTTTCCTGACTGAGTATGTGGTGGACTGCTAGTGACATTGCTCTGAGCGCTCTGGTGACTCTGATTACTCTGATTTCTTAATGCTGCTAAAACAACAAGAGGATTAATAATACTTACTTCAATGGTCTACACAGTTGCTAAAGTTTGTGAATCTTCTCGGCGAGGTTCCTCATTCTTTCCTTCTTATGTCCTACCAAATTCTGAATGTTCCTCGTTCACCATTTCTTCTTCATCTCCATCGTAAAACCCTTCATCTTGTACCAGTGGTTCATGGTTCTGTTCAAACAAGTTAAATAGAGGGAACTCTCTGAAGATTATTCCACTGTGCGTATGTCCCACCTTTGTGTTGTTGTCGCTGTCTAAATTATTGAACATTAGATTTTAGATCAGACCAACTATTGTACCTTCAATATGTTCTTCTTATGTAATAGAATCTTGATCCTCAACTTCAGAAATTGTAAAAAATTTCGTCTAGGTCCCTTGAAGAAGTATCTCTCTGCTTGACTATACGATTCTACTCCATCAAAAACAAACTCAGTGATATATCCTCCAATGGTGCCATCGAACCAGTGATCTACTGCTCTCGACATAGTGTTATCAACTCTCTTGACCTTCTTGATCAGCGTTGATGTCCAAACCAGAGGTGGTCTAGATCTGATCTGATCTCAAACTGGGTATATGCTAACCTAGCTAGCCACTCGTATAGCTCTTGGTGAATTCCTCCCAAGAAAATCTTGTGTATATCAGTAAATATATACCTTCCCAACCAGTCCTCGGTGCTAAGCTTAGTGTTCTGGTTCTAAGCTTCTGCGAAGTCCTTTTCTTGGTCTTCTATCCACTTATGAATCTTTGTCTTTGATGGAAACCACCTTGTCATTCCTTCAAGAAGATTCCAATCCCAACAACATAACCATTTGTTGGCACAGGGGAATACCCAGGGTTCATCTCCAAGAGAGCACCAACAAGCCCTAACTACTGGCCCTTTCGGCAACACCTGCGATGCAGATGCATTCTCACCCGAAGTAGCTATGGGGGGGTTGCAGGACATAGATGTCTACAACCCAAGGGAATACAAAGTGGATTCAACACAAGAACAACACAACATCTAGATAACCATTATCAACTTAGTCCTACTTCGTACATTTATCTGTCAGATCTAACACAGTAATAAAAATATATCAATGAAAAAGAGAACACCACATCAATCACACACAACACCAAGATATACGTGGTTCACCCTCTCCCTAGGGATACGTCCACAAGAATTTGCTTTATAATATATTAAGATGAAATCATACAGTTATTATCTATGCTCTTAGCTAGCAGGTCTTCTCTCCTTCTCTCTTTTCTCTGTCTTCCCTCCCTGTGCACCCAGCTACAGGGTTGATCTCCGCACCCAGCTGAATATCTTACAACACAGACTTCCCTCACCTCTCAATGCTTCCCTCTCTCACTACAATAATCGCTCATAAAAATAACAAACTTAGAATGAACCCTCTTCCCTCATATAGGTTCTTATTTATACATTACAATAGATCACCGACAACCTTAGGCCAAAACCTAAGTTCCAAAACCCTAGATACCAAAAACCTAGGTGTCTAAACCCCTAGGTCAACTTGACCCACATTTTCAAGGCTTCACTAGCCTATCTTTCCTTCTTTCTCGCGGGGTGCTCTAAAGCATCCAACGGTGGCTTTTTTCGCTTGCTAAGTTGTCCACGATCCATATTCATTTCTAATCTATCATCGTTGATCTCCTTGTCCAATGACTTTCTTTCTCTTACTTTTCTCTGTCTTTTCTTCTCTTCTTCTCACTTTGACCCAGTATCAGTCACTGTGTCTTCTGCGCAGTTCGTATTCCATCTTTTCTGCCTTAATCTTTGCTTGCTTCCATAACCAAGGGCCAACAATTACCGTCCATCCCTTCACCAAGTGGGAAACATATTTTGTGGATTAAAACCTGACTTCGACTGGGGGGGAATCAACATATTATCATGGTCATAAACTACTTTACTAAGTGGGTTAAGGCCATGCCTACAATTAAATCCGATGGTAAGACTGCTGCTTTTTTGTGTTCAACCAAATTATAGCTAGGCTTGAAATCCTGAGTGAGATTGTCACTAATCATGGCAGTCACTTTCAGAATGAAATGATGAAATAATTAGCATCGAAACTAGGGTTTAAACATGGCCATTCTTCCCCTTACTACCCCCAGGAAAATGGACAAGTAGAGGTCGTAAACATTTCTCTCAAGACCATTTTGCAGAAAACTGTCAGCCATAGAAAATATGACTGACATATCATGCTTTACCCTTCCCTTTGGGCATACCAAACCTTGGTTAAAAATTCCACCATTTTTTCTCCTTTCCAGTTAGTACATGGTGTGGAGTCAATCCTAACTATTGAATTCAAAATCCCTTCTCTTATATTTCCAGTTAAGATCCTACCTGACACTTCCTATCTCAAACAATGCCTCGTACACCTAGAGAGTCTAGATTAGTAGCATTAAGATGCCTCTATGGCTATCAAAGTGAATAAACGATGTGTCAAGGTCCAATATGATAAATCTGTTTGTCCTCGACAGTACGTTGAGGGTGACTTTGTCCTCCTGTATGACCAAACCAAAGAACCACTGGGGGAAGGCAAGTTCAAACCCATGTGGCACGGTCCTTATATCGTGCGACATGTCTTAGAAAAAGGAGCCTATGAATTAGAATATTACGAAGGGAATATGTTGGCTGAGCCCAGGAATGGGATCTACTTGAAAATATATTACGCTTGAACCCCAAGCTTCGGCGTAATTCTTTGTATACTAATGTATTTTTGTGTATATATATTTTCCTCTTTCGTCATCTACTTGCTTATCAAGTTTTCCCTTGGTTGGCATATGTCAATGGAGTCTTCGGTCTACTTAGGATTTGCAGACGGGGTGATTCGTCATACACGAAACTTGGATTCTGTCACTTGGGTTGTTTACTCACCTGAGGGTCAATTGGTCTCTTCAGGTGGTGTTTTGCTAGGGCCATCAATGAATAATGTGGCCAAATGTAGCACCATTATAAAGATTTTACGCGATGCCATTTCACATGGTATTCATTCTTTAGAGGTTCGCCTAGACTCCCAGTTAGTAGTATGTGATTTGAACGACAGTTACCGTGTGAGAGACCCTACTTTACTCTGACGATTCCTACAAGTACGACTTTTGGAACGACATTTTGATTTTATTACTTATCATCACATACTTAGAAGTTTTAATTATGTATTTGATGCATACACTAATTATGTGTTAGATTGTAATTTGTCACATAACTAAATCAAAGAAAACACATTCACCAATGTACACATTGTAATGTAAGTAAATCCAAAGACCGATGTTTTTTATATTTCATCTCTCCAAAAATATGGTGTTATAGTACAAATTTGGGGCTCACACCCTCAAACTACATATATGGATGATCAATACAATAACAACGAAATCTACACCTATGGCACTAGATGTATGTCATGATAACATAGTATGGTGTTTGCGAGACACCGAAAGAGTCACACCCAAGAACGAGGCACACCTACCACCTGTCGCTGCATCACCTCCGACAGATCCTCTACCTAAACCATGGGAATTATTTGCTTCAAATGAGATAGGCTTCCCTGCACGTTTTGAGGCACTATCTCAGTGTGTCCTCCCGCTGGCTCATCCCCCCGATGTCGTGGGATTCCATCTGGTCATCGTGGACCCACGTCTGTGCAACATACATGTTTTCTTTAGTACTTGACATCGTCCAAAAATATATTTGTTTTCTTCTACAAAAATACAAAAAAATGAAATATTCAAAAAAAAAATTCATACCTATGTCTCTATAGGAAGAACCTGGTGGTAATGGCTTGTTCAGATCTCCTCTGAAGTTGATCCCTACATATGGGTAGTTGTCCAGAGCTATCACCTGCCAACGCCACTAGAATAAAAACTCGTAGTTGTAGGGTTTTGGTACCCTACCACCCCCTAACCGCCTCATCACTTTGGTCCACTGTGCCATGGATGGATCACGAAGTCCATGAGAAACAATCTCAATTCTAGGGCCCAAGAATGGAACCCGATCGAAGAAAAAACAACATAAGATAGAAGCAAAACTGAAGTTCCTCTTTCTACCTTGTTTGCAGTCTGTAACATGGCAACACCAACATTGATGGAAACACTGATTCTCCAACACTCATGCTCCCTTATGACCATTGATCCTCATCAAGTTTTCTCAATCTCCCCCTTTGAGATCAATGAAAAAGGGTCTTTATCCTTGGGGCTACTCCCCTTGTCTTCATGCTTCTATTTTTCCTTTATGTATCTCTTGATTATTTCTCTTTCCTTGTATTCTTTCAAAGATGTCGTGTAGATCAATTTAGGGCTACCTGTAAATGTTTCATTTCTTTTCTTCCAGTGCTTGCTAATAGTCCATTGGTGCTTCTGTTGATTACTGAGGGGGGGGGTGAATCAGTAATAGAGAAATTTAATCCTTTTTAACCATATAATCCAAGTGTTATATCAATGAAGCATTACCATCCAATAACTGTAGAGTAAATAAGCAATGAACAAATGAACAAACATACACATACACAGTACACCAGTTTTTTACGTTGAAACCCAAATCGGGAGAAAACCACGGAATGATTTTTCTTATATGTCTTGAAGAATTACATTCATTGGAAGCACCAACTTCCTTTGTTTTCCAGCTGCAACTGGAAGGAGGCTCCAACCCCCTTGTTTCTCAGGCTACAACCTGAGGGAAGCTCCAACTCCCCAATTCTCTGGCTACAACCAGAAGGAGGCTACAACCCCCTATGTTCTTTGGCTACAATTGGAAGGTGGATACAACCACCTGTCCTTGACCCATCATGCTACCCTGAAGTAGAAGTAGAATGATGGAACCACTGTCAACCTGTCACTGTGAGATATACCACTGTAAACCTGTACCAATAAATCTGAATCATGCATCAACCATGCATCAACCTGTACCTCAACCTGTAATCAACCTGTACCATAAACAAGTTCATCAACCATGCACCAACCTGTACCAAGTAACTTGTAATCAACCTGTAAAATAAACAAGTGCATCCAACCATGTACCAAGTATGTACCAATCATGTGTCAACTACTCATCAACTATGACTCATCAATATGTACCAACATCATCAACTACTTGTCTCAACCATGTACTCAACATGTACCTCAACCAAAATACCTCATCAATTTCATCATCCAAATCTGATTTGTAGCTCTATAATAGACCTGGTGTATATGATCAAATTCCTGCAAACCTTCCTTAACTTCAACAACAAGAGACTAACATTTTCATCAAACTTTTCTTTAGTCGCACATGCCTAGTTTTGGGTTAGTCAACAACCCTAACTTGAAGTAATCATAACTTTGTACCTGTAATGTATAAATATATGAAAATGATACACAATGTTCTTCAATTTTTTTTATGCAATTCCTCCAGGTTTCACTACTTGGAACCTCTCATAAAAGGAGTTATAGGAAAAATGACATACCTTGCTGAAATCTGGCTTATTCTAGAGAGCGACTTCTAGAGCGTGCCCCGCATGGAATATTTGTTGAATTGATATGAAAATATTAAATAGAATAATACATACTGTAAAATAACCAAGACATTTTGTTTCGCTGAATTTAGATATGTTATGAATAAGTTATGACGTTTTTACTCGAAACACCTGTTTTTGACTAGTTTCAGGACTAGCCACAAACCCTATTTTCCATGGAGTGTAACTCCAAAAATACAATGACCCACAAGCTGAATTTGTTACCACAGATACTTGGATATGTTTTTTCAATGGTATAACAATTTCATGTTCTGAATCATTATATAAAAAACGTTATAGCAAAAATGGTGAGATGACCTGTAAATAACATACCTTAGAAAGCACCATCAAAAGAATTTATCCTTCCTTGCGTTTCGGCCTTCTTTTCTTTACCTTCCCTCATAATTTCATCTTAGATATCCTTGGTTACCTCATACACCTATAGATATTCAATATGATCAAGTTTGATTAAAAAGAGAGAGCCTTGCCTCTTATTTATACTCTCCAAGTAGCTTCCTTAAAAACATCTTCTAGGTCACTTGGCCCCACTTTCCTTATTTTACGGTTAACCCACTTCTAATTTATCCATTAAATTTATTATTGAAATAATTTATTCTGTATTCACTTTGAATTATAATACACTCATTACTTCACTTTATTATTTACCTTTTAAAATCTCTTAAACCACTTTGACTACTTTGACCTTTTGGGGCTTCTAGGTGACATATGAGGGTCCTACAACTTCGTAAGGCCATAACTCTCAAACTGTGAGGAGTTATGTGACATTCCACATACCACCAGAAATGGAATGACATGTACTATCCATATAGAATTGTATTATCTTAAAATATATCATAACTCATAAATTTATCCATCAAGCAAACTTGGGTCCATTACCCAAACCCGAGGTCTCCAACTTCTCATGGCCATAACTCTCTAACCGTGAGGAGTTATGTGACGTTCCACATACCACCAGAAATGGAATGACAAGAACTATCCATATAGGATAATTTACCTAAAAAATTCATTGTCCTTCATCTCATTATTCCACAATTAAGCATGGGTTCTCTTACTCCGCAAAACGTCTTCCCGTGAGGGATTTCACCATAAGGGGACCACTTTGGAGTTCATCCATATTTACTTATCAACCATGAAAAGACAATAATGAGTCATCTTTACATCAAACAATATTGGGTCCATTACGCAAACATTTGTGTTGTGGGGATTTCTTCAAGGGTTGACATCAATGAAAACCAACCTTAATCAACAACTTCCTCTTGTAACTCTCTGACATATACAAAAAAAATTCATTACTTGATTTCTTAATTCACTTGTCATGTTCACTTGACCATACTATTCAATGATTTTCTTCTGATGATTTAGATTCTGCTGATGATTTCTCTTTCCTAGTTTTGTTGTTCCTTTTACTTCTTTCCTTTCCGTGACCAACTGATTCCAATTACTAATTCCATTGATTCCAATTGTAAATGTACTACTATGTATATTTTCTTACCCATGTTTTTTGTACCTTCTAAGTATCCATCTCTATCCATATGTCGTAAACTTGTTCTACTCAACTTTCCACAATGTTGACCCATGTATCACTATACTATCATGAGGGATTCACAACTCCAACTAATCATCACATATTACTATTTCTTCAAACTAAATGAGTCTCCTCTATCTTCCAATCAAGCTATGTATGTATGGAACAACTTGCAATGAATATATCCCTTCCTGAATACATACGTGGAATATAATCATAAACTTCTTCCTATGTAACTTCCAACTAATATATGTGTGAGAACACTACTTCTCAACTGATCAATCTGTCACACTATATTTATGTTATTTGAATACTCTGAATCTATCTATGTGTATACTTCAATCTACTCGAATGATGGTTCTATGATATATAGTAGCTACTTCACTGACTCCCCCTGTTCAATATTCAAATTTACTGGGAGTATCCAAGCTGGGTGACTCAGAAAAATACCCGCTCTGATGCAGAGTAATATTCCAGAGTAATATTCCTATTCATCCGTGGATTCATCATCTTCCTTTTCATACTCTTCCTGAATTTTGACATTCTTTTCATTTTCTTCTTGAATTATGAATTCATCCTCTTCCTGGATTCTGTCATCTTCCTCTTGGCTTGTGAATTCATTATGATTTTGTGTTGCTGTAAATCTTATGAGTAAGATCTCTAGGACATGGTATTCATTCAACTATTCTTGTTGTTTTTCATTTCTTCTCCAAACTTTCCTATATCTAAGTGTATTCCTTCATGGGAGGATCTATCATGCTTCTACAATTTCGAGCTATGTGTCCATAGTTGTTTCATTTGTAACATTCAATATTATGTGGTTTCACATCAGCATTTATTGCTTGAACATTTCTTCCATGAGCCTTGCAATATACAACTTTATGTCCAAAGTTAGTACAAAGAAAACATTGACCATAAAATAAATTTACATACCTGGGAGTGAATGATCTTCTTTGTGGTGTAGTATTTCTAAATTCCTGTCTTGGTTGATCATGATCTTATCTAAAGTTTCATTGCTAACTGAATGCAATAGGTCTTTTGTATTCATTCCTTTCTGATTCTTGTTGAACATGATTCCTTCCTTTGAGAACTTATGCATAACTATTTTGTTATGTTTCTTTCGTCATGGATCTTGAACCTTCCTAAAAAAGAACATTATTGTATCCTGGTCCATATTTGTCATTGTATGGCATTTGACTGTTGAGAATGTTTTCTAACACTTGAGAAATTTTCAAGTTCTTGCTGAGCTTGTTGACTTCAACTATCAATGTCATGATTTCCTTTTCAAGCTTCTCACACTCTTTTTATTTCTTTATCATTTGAATATACATTAATTCTTCCTTTCTCTTACCTTCTTCAAGTTGGGTTTTCAAGGAGATTTTTTCTTCTTTGAATGTTTTGTTTTTATTCCTTTCTTTCTTCAGCTCAGTTAAAGCACTAATTAATTATGCCTCAAGATCCACTTCACCTTCTTCTTTGCTTTCAGGAGTTATTTTCTTACTTTGGACAATTGGTTTTCATTGATGTCAATGAGTAGTGGATTTATGTCAACATATGTGATGGGTGTATTTGGAGAAGTATCCAAAGTGATCCCCTTATGACGTGGCTCTAAGAATGGCCCTCACGGGAAGATGCTTTGAAGAAATCTACAAGTGTAGATTTTCTGAGGTCCTATGAGGCTACCCAACAAGTCTGTCTTTGACCTCTTGTTGGGCTCTAAGTTTCAATATCTGTGACTATCCTTTGTTGTTGTTTTAGGATAGTAAATAGTCAAGTACTTTCTTCTCATAGTTTTGATGGTTAAGTGTCCTTTTGAGGTGCCCTTGGAAGTATTTTATTATCACATGCAATATACTCAAAACCAATAACACTACCTCTATATCTTTACAACTTTAAATGATGATTTAAACTCTAAGCATGCATGAAATGAACACAAGTATTTTTTTTCAACATGACCCTGGATAACCCCCCCCTGGGGAAAACCAGTTTGGAATGTAAGTATATATATGTGGAGAATAGAAGGTGGAATACAACAAGTACATGGAGAAAATGAATCTGATACAATAGAAGCTTGTCTCAAGCTGCAACACAAGTCATGTTGGAGTTACTTCACACACACCTAGGATTTTTTTTCCTAAGGTTTTTCCTTGTTTATTAGTCATAATTAATCATTATCCAATCTCCTATATTTTAGGGGAGAATATTCCACCTCGAGAATATTCTCTTTCAGTTGACACTTCATTTTGACTAGTTGAGTTGAGTTTAGATGTTGCATTGGTTTTGTCACTATGCAACATTGGGATCGTCACCATGACAATTCAAGATGGCCTTGGTATCATCACCAGACTATCACATTACCCTTGATTCCCAGATTTAACTCCTCACTACTCTTTTTTCAGTCAGTTAACTGAAGACTAGTTGACTAGTTAACTCAACTAGGTGGCAATTCACTCCCATAACTGCCTCAGAGACTAGACTAGGTGGCAGTTCACTCTCATAACTACTGGTGTGTGTCCAGATCACTATAGAACACCACTATGGCACATTAGTGGTCCTCCAGTGCGAACTCATTGAGATGTACATAGTATATCATGTGTAAATTATTCATTATTCACAACGGTTAATGAGAATTCTTTCATTCTTTCTCTCCTTCTTCTTCTTTCTCCAATTCTCTCTGCAAATGTGTGTATTATTTTTTATCTAGATATATTCTATGTAGGTTCAAAACATTTACATGGTATCAGAGCTGACGAATTGCTAAGCAAAAGCTACACCAAATTTTTTTGCAGGTACAAAAGATTGAAGACAGCGGAAAGATGGAATTCCAAAAAGAATTCATTCTTACACCTTACAACTATTTTGCATGGAAGGAGAAAATAGCCATACACCTATGAAACAAGGGTTGTATAGGTTAACCTTGAATACAGATACAAAACTGACATCATCCATAGAAAAATCCAAGTACTTAAATCGCATTGATGAGGCACTCGGAACAATTTGCAGTCTTATTTCTCCCGATCTCCTCTTTCACATATCTTCCTGTAAGACTCCCAATGAAGCCCAAACCACCTTGGAAGGGATATTTGGAAAATAGGATGAGATGAGGGGACACATGATGGAGGTGGAGATGCTCACATTGGATCCAAAAAACTTTGAGAATATCCAATATTTCTTTACAAAATTAAAGGATTTACTGTTGCAACTCAAAGCTTGCGATGTTGATAAATCGAAGGAGGAGAAACAAATGGTTCTCACCATTCTCTCCAAGCTTGGTCCTGAATTATTTGTATTCATATCCACATTCCATACTATCATATTTGCCTCTGGAGCTACCTGAAAGATTCCTTATCTTGAGTACTTTATTGAATCCATGACACAAGAGAAAACCAAGCTCATCAACATGGGCACAATCAAAGGCCCAAGGGTGAATGCACTCCCTGTGCATGATGGCAACCACAAATATCAGAAATAGAAAGATAAATATAAATGGAAATCTCATGCACATTCGAAGAAGGAAGGGTACACAAAACCCTTCACCGATGCCTCTGGATCTAAAGGGGAAAAGGGAAGAAAAGGGGAGAAATGCACATACTGTCACAAAGGATTCCATTCGGAATCTGTATGCATGCAAAAAAAAATAGATATGATGTATCAAATACTTCAGCAATACAACCTTGGAGATCGCATCCCCGGGGGTGCCAAGAATAAGAAGCAAGTAGATCCGAATTCCAAGAAAGGCAATTCTAGCCATGCCTTGATTTCCATCAACTCCTCTCCCGATGCTTGGATCATTGATTCAGGAGCATCACATCACATTGCTTACTCAAAAGTAGTATATTATTCTTTGGATGCATGCAAAGGTCCTCCTATTCTAATGGGGGACAACTCTTTTGTCGAAGTCACCAGCAAAGGAAGGATTGAACTCACCAACGAAAGCTTCGAGAATGTGTTGCATGTTCCCAAGCTTTCTTTCAACCTTCTCTCCGTGTATCAGATGACGAATTCTGGCACCAGAAAGAAATTTATATTCACACCAAATTATGTGGACATATACGACATGCAAACCAACTCCAGGGTTGCTACCAGTGAGGTAAATCATCAGTGTAGATTGTGTACATTTTATGAATTCATTGAACCTGATTTTGCTTTACTGCTTACGCATGCTGATGAAAGTAGTAGGATATGGAACAAAAGGTTTGGACATTTTAATTTAAGATACATGAAACAACTTAGCAAGAAAATATTGGTTGATGGTCTACCAGACATCCATTTCTCCAAGGGAGTGTGAGGGATGTGTTCTTGGGAAACACCCTCAAGAGAAATTCGACAAGGGAAAGTCTTAGAGAGCTTCTGCACCTTTAGATCTGATCCACAGTGACCTTATGGGTCCTTTTTCACATCCATATATTAGAAAAGTGAGGTTTGTTCTCATTTTTGTTGATGATTTCTCAAATTTTACATGGATCTACTTTCTCAAGGAAAAATATGAGGTCTTTCAACACCTCAAAGATTTCAAAGCCTTAGTTGAGACATAGTTCGAAAAGAAGATCAAAGTTATATGAAAAGATAATGGGGGAGAGTATGTAAATCATAAGATCCATAATATTTTCCATGAGGCAGTAATTCAGTTGCAGCACATAGTTCCCTATACTCCACAACAAAACAGAGTTGTTGAGCGAAAAATCCGATCTCTAAAGGAGATGGCATCTTGCATGATGCATGCAAAGTCACTACCACAGAGACTATGGGCTGAATCACTTAACTGTGCAACATACATCCAAAATAGATCTCCCCATAGATCTATCAAGGATAAGACTCCCTATGAGGCTTACAGTGGCCTCAAACCGGAAGTGTCCCACTTTCACATTTTCGGTTCACGTGCATGGGCCCAGATTCCCTCTGAAAAGAGGAAGGCACTTGATCCACAGACCACTGAGTGCATTTTTGTTGGCTACCCCGATGGTGTGAATGGATATAGACTTATTGACCTTTCCTTGGACCGGATCATCATTGAGCGTAGTGTCCAATTCGAGGAAAGTGTCTCGCATGCACCTCAACAACCGCATTCATGCACATATCGACTCTTCTTCAGATGAGAGATCTGATTAAGAGAACTCAGATGATTCAGATTCAGAGTCAGTACAATCAAATGCAGAGTTAGAGCATCCAGATGCAGTTGCAGAGCCAGAGAAGAGGCCCAAGTGGGCACAAACTACTCTTCAAGATGCAAGGGATCTCGTTGGTGATCCAGTCGATACTAGGAGGACTCGATTAGATTTCAAGGAGCCTCCTATTGCACTCACTACCACTGAACCATTGACCTCTAGGCATATTTTCTTGGTTCAGCCTTCAGATCCACAGTCTTGTGGTGAGGCTGTTGGAAATCCCTTTTGGAAATCTGCCATGCAAGAGGAGTACAACTCCCTCCTCGAGAACCAAACTTGGGATCTGGTTCCCCTTCCTTCTGGGAGGAAACTTATCAGAAGCAGATAGGTATACAGGACCAAGAGCGTAGCATATGGATAGATCAACATATACAAAGCCAGGCTTGTCACCAAAGGCTTTCAACAGGTTTATGGTATTGACTATGATGAGACCTTTGCTCCAGTAGTGAAGATGGATTCCATATGATTGGAACTTTCCATTGCGGAAGCCAAGGGATAGAAAATCCATCAGATGGACGTGAAGAATGCATTTCTTCATGATGGTCTCTCTGAGGAAATATACATGGAGCAGCCCCAGGGATTTATGTAGGACTCATCTTTGGTCTGTGAACTGAAGAAGTCACTTTATGGCCTCAAGAAGGCTCAGAGGGCATGGTATGCCAAGATGGATTCCTACCTGTTGTCACAGAAATTTGTACATTGTAAATCATACGTGAATGTCTACATGCTCAGAACGACTGATTCACTTCTACTTTTAGTTCTGTATGTCAATGATTTGTTGATCACTGGGTGCTCGGCTTCAATGATTGCTGCAGTCAAGAGGATTCTACATGATAGGTTTTTTATGATGAACACGGGTCTGCTACATTGCTTCCTTGGAATCGAGATTAGTCAGGATGCATCAGGCATGAAACTATCTAAGGCCAAGGATGCACAAGATCTCCTTGAGAGATTTCACATGACAGATTGCAAGTCTGATTCGATTCCTTTCCTATCAGGTGTCAAACTTGAGGATGGCAGGGAGACTCCACTGGTTGAAAACACACTGTACAGACAACTATTGGGGAGCTTGTTGTATCTCACACACTCCAGACCATACCTCTCATATGCAGTTGGCACAGTTTCCAGGTTCATGTAGGAGTCGCATGAGCTACATTGGAAAGCTATAAAGCATATCCTTCGATACGTACAGGGAACCATCACCTTTGGGATTCATTATGCAACATACTCTCCATTATATCTCATCGGGTTTACTAATTCCGACTGGGTTGGCGATAGCACTGATCGTAAGTTCGCATCTAGTTACTCACTCAGTCTTGGTTCCGGGCCTATCTGTTGGTCGAGCAAGAATTAAGATTCCATTGATCTATCTTCAGCCGAGGCAGAGTACAGAGGGGTAGTTAACATAACCATTCAATCTATGTGGCTAAAAAAATTTATCACTAAGTTGGGCATTCAGTTTCAGTGACCGATCATCATGTGGTGTGACAACCGGAGCACTTTGAAGTTCTCCAGAGATCCAGTTCAGAGGCAGTGAACGAAGCACATCGAGATCCACATGCACTACATATGAGACTTATAGCATGAGGGGATCATTGACTTACATTTCTTTCCTTCAACAGAACAGACGGTAGACATATTCACCAAGACCTTCACTGAGCAGAAGTTCCATTCTCTGCGAAGTCGTCTTGGAGTGAAGGACACAGTTTCCTAGCAACTGCAGTTCTTCTTTTTTTACATACATTTTACCTTGAGGGGGGGGTTTTCCCATGAGGTTTTCCCTCTTTCCTCACTTTATTTCAATGTATCTTTGGTATTTGGGTACCTAACATGGCCTCGTTGTCGGGACCCATTATTTATTTTCACCATAGTGATGTTCAGGGGGGGTGTTGGAGTTACTTCACACACACCTAAGATTTATTTTTCCTAATTTTTTTCCTTGTTTATTAGTCATAATTAATCATTATCCAATCTCCTATATTTTAGGGGAGAATATTCCACCTGGAGAATATTCTCTTTGAGTTGACACTCCAGTTTGACTAGTTGAGTTGAGTTTAGATGTTGCATTGGTTTTGTCACCATGAAACATTGGGATCATCACCATGATAATTCAACCTGGCCTCGGTATCATCACTAGACTGGAAAATTACCCTTGATTCCCTGAGTTAACTCCTCACTACTCTCTGTTCAGTCAGTTAACTGAAGACTAGTTGACTAGTTAACTCAACTAGGTAGCAGTTCACTCCTGTAACTGCCTCAGAGACTAGACTAGGTGGCATTTCACTCCTGTAACTACTGGTGTGTGTCCATATCACTCTAGACCACCACTATGGCACATTGGTTCTCCTCTACTGTGCACTCATTCATTATTCACAATGGTTAATGCAAATTCTTTCATTCTTTCTCTCCTTCTTCTTCTTTCTCCAATTATCTCCGCAAATGTGTGTATTATTGTTTAGCTAGATCTATTCTGTGAAGGTTCAACACATTTACAACTCCAAGAGTGAGAGAAGCACCCAAGCATGGCGTGCCCTCCTCAAATATTGATTTATCCACTAAAATGAAGTTCCCTTGATCCCTGAAGATCTGATGGAGAAACCCTTGCACCACAATGTGCTCTCATGTGTTGCCTCTTCACTGAAACTGTCCTCAAAGAAATCTGACCACTGCAAGACCTCCCTGCTAGTTGTGTTCCCTCCTCCTAGCAAGAAAAACCACCACAAATAAGTTGGGCCCTAAGCCTTCATGAGCCCTCCATGAAAGGAGGTGACTGAGCTCTCCTCTCCCAATGCTTCCATTCTCATCCTCTTTCCCTTATCCAAACTCTCTTGGTGAACATACAAGTGAATGAGCCTCTCCTTTCCCTATGTGCCTCTCTTAAGGAAACATGAGGAAACCTAAAATATGGGTGGATGATATCATCCCATCTCATCTCTAATCAATGGTTAAGATCTCTCCAAAAGAATCTCAACTCAAAACCCACTTTACTTAAGTTTCCATAGTTTCTCTTTATGTCCCTTAATTCACCCACAAAGTGAATTAATAGTCATTTTAGGCTAAAATGACCAAATTTCACTTTTGACATAAATCTCCTAAGTCAAAGTGAAATTAGACATAAAGTACATGGTACAAAGTATTTCCCACTTGTGTTTAGAGGCTCACAAACATAAGGGGACCACTTTTATGGTTCCACTATCTCTTCAACAATTGCAAGCTACTCTCTGATATAAGTGTATCGACCAAGGTAAGAAGTAACCAACTCATTCTTGAGCATACAAATTCCCATGAGTTGATCAAACAAAACCATCTTCTGGTTCTAGTTAGAGCTTTGGTAAAGCTTACATAAATATGCTCACATCTCAAATGCATAGTATTTCCTAGTCAAGTGGGGAATGATGTGATCCCTCACTGCATCACACATGGTTCTCTTTGCCTTGTTGTTCCTTGTTATGAGGGAAAAAGTCTCTATGGCCAAGGGTAAACCACAACAAATAGGTATGACTGCAGAAATCAACTCAATTCCAACATATGTTATATAAACTAATGTGCAAGATAAGAAAGGGGCCTACCTCGATCCAACATTTGATAATGATCCATCGTTGAGCACTTTGACCCAAAGCTTTATACCTGCAATGAGTTATCGATGAATAAGCAGAGCAAGCATATAATGATAATATAAAGGGGTTAGCACATCAGATAACATAATCCATTAATAAACATTACAAACATGCCCATGGATAATAATCATATATTTGTACCAATAGGATGGAAAAGGAGTATTTCTATTAATAATTGATCAGCAGAAGTGAAAACATTACAGACTTCCATGTCGACACGGTTCGAAACCAAGAAACCAAGTTCCTTCCAACTGGGTCTCCACCACTTCAATCCTCCACCAAAGGTAAGCTCATAGGAAAGATGCAATGAGATCCTCTGAATAATAAGGGAAGAGCTTGGGGGCTAAACACTGTGTTCATACTTGAGGGACAAAGGGATGTAGACTCAATATGAAGCAATTTATCCAGAGTAACTTTTCTCTCAAAGTTGAATGCTTTCTCCTCCTTTTCCATAGCTCAAAATTGTTCTCTTATAGCTTTCAGAATGCAACTGAAGGGCCGAGTCAGAACGTTTATAGTATATGGAAGGCCAAGGATCAGAGATCTCCTGTCGTGACATGGAAACTTGACTTCATTTTGTATTTTCTGGCACAAATCCTGATATACACAGGCTGCAGTGGAGCAACAATCATATACGCATCTTGCATAACATATAGGGAGCGTATATGTGGAAAAATGTTAATTTTTAGCTCTGGATTCATCAAAAGGGATGATAAGTCTGCATAGGGAAATGGAAAAAGGCCCTCTTTGAAAGATGGAAATGGTGAGGCAAATCTTGCTATAACAGATGCCCCCTAATGTGTGATATCAGAGGATTATCTACGATGGCCGAAATACATTATAAATAACCCATAAGTGGAGTGCTAGAGAACCAGCTAGATGAACTCAATTTCTCATTACATTCTGTACTAACTTTGCATACATGGCTTCCAAGAATACAATGCAGATCGATGTGGAAAATATACCAAACAAGTGTTCATGGCCATGAAGTAGGAAAGATACAAATGCGGTTACATGCCAAAAGCTGTCATAGTCACGAATAAGGCCCAGTGAAACTAGTCTCAAAACCAATCTCAAGATATCTACATACCATGGAGTACAATCTGATCTCCCATGATCACTGAAGTCAAATAGGTACTGGTCCAATGAAAGGGAAGCAACAACTCAGGAAAGCTGCAACCACATATTTATATCTTCAAGTCTTCTACACAATCCGCCAAGGGTGCAAGTCTACATCATGTGAATAAAGGAGTTGAGGTCGAACATGATGAGACATCGTTTGATTACTGGTCATTGAGGTATATCGTTAACAAACGTGAGACATCCTACCAATAATGAAAGTAGGTATCAAGGCACTGAGTACATCTCTACAAGTGTGAATAAAGGAGTCGGTGTCGAACACTTGAGAAATCCATTGATCAGGAGAAATTGATGTATTCCCATTTGTCAATGGTGAGAGTGCCTGCCACTAATGACTGCAAGCCTCAAGGTACCCATAAAAATCTAGGTCCCATATCCAGAATAAATGAGCCGAAGTCATTGGAAAGGGACCTGCTGAAAGGAGAGCATTGAGGCATCTCTCATCAGTCTGTGCAAGGAACAAAGCAGGAGCTCCATGATTTGGTGGAGACCAGATGAAGAACATGTTCACAAACCAACGACCCTATGCATCTTTTGTGTGTGCCAAATGCAAGCGGTACATGAAAAAGACCCTCTGAATAACGATTAATGATGAACAAATGTTGACAAAGGTGAGGAAACCACCAATAAGGCTAATGGCATTCAAGACACTGCATGAATCCCAAAGTGTGAATAGATGTATTTCCATCAAACACAAGGGAAACCACCCAGTCAACGACCAATGATGAAATGTCAATTGTTGGGTTCAAGGTGACCTACCAATGATGAAAGTAGAGCCAGGGTGCATGATAAGACTAAAGTATCATGTGATTCTGAGACAAACTGAGGGTATGACCGACATGCAAAGTCAAGATTTCTGAGGAGTGACCGACATAGGTTGATGGAATTCCTTTGAACAAGAGCATGAGACATATGGTGGACTTTGGCATCATAGAATCAATGACGTGACAATCAGATTTAGGAGGCATCAATAATGTTCTTTATAGGGACTGGAAGAGCAAATAGTCAATAGAGGAAACTCTGTAACGAGATCATCTTCCTAAGGCCATGCTAAACCCAAAATTATGATGACACAATGACACAACAACTTTGTGCTCTTTTCAAAGGTGACACGACTGCTGCCAATTACAATATAGTACTCCCTTCCCACCCATCTTTTTTTTTTTCATAACAAATGAATGCTATGATACAGAGGAGGAAATGAGTGTCACAAGTAAGCAAAACTAGTTCCAGTAGTGGAACGTACCTATGCTCAATGTAAGGAAATGCATGCGGGAGATGGACACTCGGGGTGATGCTCCCTCCAGGGTATAGGGTGTCAAATTGCGAAGGATATAAACAAGGCTCTGCTTGGTTGAGGATGCAAAACTACTTAGGCAACGGTTTATAACGCACAGTGAGAACCGTCTAAAGGCTCAATATTGCAAGTGAGGGCATGAGATGCAATCACAACTTGACGCCAACAAATTTCCTTTTTTATGTATTTTAGTCTACTTGGTGTGAAAAAGGGGTAAACTTGTTCCAAGTAGACGTCTTTTCAAATCCCATTTATGAGTGTGAAAAAGACATTTCACTCGACAATATTTTCAATTTTTGATAGCGAGTCAGAAAGGATCTTAACTAAGACTCATGACCTTTCAAATCCACTTTTAACGAGTGTGAAAGGGACAAATCACTCGGCAATATTTTATATTTTTGATAACGAGTCAGAAAAGATCTTAACTAAGAATCATGACCTTTCAAATCCACTTTTAATGAGTGTGAAAGGGACAAATCACTCGACAATATTTTCTATTTTTGATAACAAGTCGGAAAAGAGCTTAACTAAGACTCATTAGATAAATTCTATGCAGAAAGTCACGGGGGAGGCCAAGGCTCCCGTGCAGACCTTCTGTGGAATGTCAGTATCTTACGAAGAACTGACACAGGCTTGGGAAAACCCAAAGCTCTCCAAGTCGAGGAGGAAAAAGTGCTAACAAAGGTTGTCGTCTCCGTGATATATCAGATCATGTCTCTTTGTGGAAAAGACATAGGTAGAGGCATTGGATACCCCACAAGACCATCCCAATCAAAGGGAACCTCATCAAGAATTGAAGGGAGAGAACTTGGGAAGAGTAAAACTCCCTCTTGTTCAAAAGGTGAAGTGCTAGAAATGTTAAGGACATGGCATAGAAGGTATAGAACCAAAACCAGAAGAGCGGGATTGGCCAAAAATTGCATTGGCATGACTGCTTCCTTAGACTTGTCACTCTCCAAGAGAAGAGTGGGGTTGATCGAATATTGCATCGATACGACCACTTCCTTAACCATTAGTTGAATAGGATGCAAGACAATAAGGTCAAGAGGTGCATCACCCCAAAAAACATGAGTGTTGTCGGTCGAAGATTGCATCGACATGACCATTGGTTGAACAAGATGGGAGACAACAAGGTCAACAGACGCATCACCCTCGAACATAGGAGAGGTGTCAGTCTAATATTTCATCGGCATGACCACAGGTTGAACGGGATGAGAGACAACAAGGTCAAAGGACGCATCAACCCCTAAAGGAAAAGGGGTGTCAGCCGAAGATTGAATCGGCATGACTGTTGTATCAACCAAAGAAGCAATATAATGTTGTGAAACCATAGATGGATCAAAACCTGAAGGGCCCTTAGGTGAGCCCCACACTTCTGGTATCCCAACAGTAACAGGACAGAAATGAGTAAGGTGACTTCCTTCACAAGTCCTGCAAAGGAATCTAGGCTTATGTCCGAGACATCTAGGCTTCTCAATCATATGAATGCCCCCAGCATGACTTGTAGTGGCTGGTGACATGCTCCCAGCATGACTTGCAGAGGCTAGTAGAAAATCTCCAACATGACTAGCAGAGGTTGGTGATGGATCCCCAACATGACTAGCAAAGGTTGGTGATGGATCCCCAACATAACTAGTAGAGGTTGGTGATGTATGTACAGTGTGACTAGCAGTGACCAAACATGTGCCCCTAACATGACTTGCAACGGCTGGTTGTAGGTCTTCAACATGACTCACAGAGGTTGTTGACCAATCTCCAACATGACTAGTAGAGTTTGGTGATATAATGCCAGTATGACATGCAATGACTGGACTTGTGCCCCCAACATGACTTGCAGCGGCTGGTTGCAAGTCTTCAACATGACTAGCAGAGGTTGTCGACCAATCTCCAACATGACTAGCAGAGGTTGGTGATATAATGCTAGTATGACCCGTAGTGACTGGACTTGTGCCCCCGACATGATTTGTAGCAACTGGTTACAGGTCTTCAACATGACTAGCAGAGGTTGTCGACCAATCTCCTACATGACTAGCAGAGGTTGGTGATATAATGCTAGTATGACCCGTAGTGATTGGACTTGTGGTAGTAGTGAATTGCGACATTTGAGACCAAGGTTCAAGGAAAGATTGGTTTTGAGAAATTGTAGACCAGGTAGGATCCTAGTTTACACCATGTCCCTGTCCAACATGATAGTATCCTCCTCCATACTGATTCATAAAGGGTTGTAAGGGCATCGACACTGAGGAAGCTTCTTGCGAAGAGAAAGCAACATGACAAGGGTTACTCATGTGAGGATATATGTTTCCCCCAGGAGAAGGAACTTCGTGAGGGGGGTTTCCCATACTATAAAAATAACTCCCCCTGGATGAAACACCAGAGGGTAGACAAAGGTCTGGCATGGGAAAAGTGTTCATAGGAACCAACATAGCGGAAGAAGGATGAGTGGACGGAGTATAATAAGTATAATGATTTCCTTTTGGGCCCTTAGGTGAGCCCCACACTTCTGGTATCCCAACAGTAATAGGGCAGAAACGAGTAAGGTGACTTCCTTCACAAGTCCTGCAAAGGAATCTAGGCTTACGTCCGAGATGTCTAGGCTTCTCAATCATATGAATGCCCCCAGCATGACTTGTAGTGGCTGGTGACATGCTCCCATCATGACTTGCAGAGGCTAGTAGAAAATCTCCAACATGATTAGCAGAGGTTGGTGTTGAATCCCCAACATGACTAGCAGAGGTTGGTGATGGATCCCCAACATAACTAGTAGAGGTTGGTGATGGATGTATAGTGTGACTAGTAGTGACATGTGCCCCTAGCATGACTTGCAATGGCTGGTTCCAGGTCTTCAACATGACTCGCATAGGTTGTCGACCAATCTCCAACATGACTAGTAGAGGTTGGTGATATAATGTTAGCATGACAAGCAATGATTGTACTTGTGCCCCCAGCATGACTTGCAGCGGCTAGTTGTAGGTCTTCAACATGACTAGTAGAGGTTGGTGATATAATGCTAGTATGGCCCACAGTGACTGGACTTGTGCCCCCGGCATGACTTGCAACGGCTGGTTGCAGGTCTTCAACATGACTAGCAGAGGTTGTCGACCAATCTCCAACATGACTAGCAGAGGTTGGTGATATAATGCCAGTATGACCTGCAATGACTGGACTTGTGGCGGTAGTGAATTGCGACATTTGAGACCAAGGTCCAAGGAAATATTGGTTTTGAGAAATTGTAGACCAGGAAGGATCCTGGTTTACACCCTATCCCTATCCAACATGATAGTATCCTCCTCCATACTGATTCATAAAGGGTTATAAGGGCATCGACACTGAGGAATCCACTTGCGAAGAGAAAGAGACATGACAAGGGTTACTCATGTGAGGATACTATCATCTACCAATAAAGTATTTTGAAACCATAGATGGATTAAAACCTGAAGGGCCCTTAGGTGAGACCCACGCTTCTGGTATCCCAACAATAACCGGACATAAACGAGTAAGGTGACTTCTTTCACAAGTCCTGTAAAGGAATCTAGGCTTATGTCCGAGACGTCTAGGCTTCTCAATCATATGAATGCCCCCAACATGACTTGTAGTGGCTGGTGACATGCTCCCAGCATGACTTGCAAAGGCTAGTAGAAAATCTCCAACATGACTAGCAGAGGTTGGTGATGGATCCCCAACATGACTAGCAGAGGTTGGTGATGGATCCCCAACATAACTAGTAGAGGTTGGTGATGGATGTACAATGTGACTAGCAGTGACCAGACATGTTCCCCTAGCATGACTTGCAATGACTGGTTGCAGGTCTTCAACATGAATCGAATAGGTTGTTGAGAAATCTCCAACATGACTATCAGAGGTTGGTGATATAATTCCAGTATGACATGCAATGACTGGACTTGTGCCCCCAGCATGACTTGCAGTGGCTGGTTGCAGGTCTTCAACATGACTAGCAGAGGTTGTCAACCAATCTCCAATAGGACTAGCAGAGGTTGGTGATATAATACCAGTATGACCCGCAGTGACTGGACTTGTGCCCCCAGCATAACTTGTAGCGGTTGGTTGCAGGTCTTCAACATGACTAGCAGAGGTTGTCGACCAATCTCCAACATGACTAGTAGAGGTTGGTGATATAATGCCAGTATGACCCGCAGTGACTGGACTTGTGGCGGTAGTGAATTGCGACATTTGAGACCAAGGTCCAAGAAAAGATTGGTTTTGAGAAATTGCAAACCAGGAAGGATCCTGGTTTACACCCTGTCCTTGTCCAACATGATTATAATATCCTCTTCCATACTGATTCATAAAGGGTTGTAAGGGCATCGACACTGAGGAAGCCTCTTAAGAAGAGAAAGTGGCATGACAAGGGTTACTCATGTGAGGATATATGTTTCCCCTAGGAGAAGGAACTTCGTGAAGGGGGTTGCCCATACTATAAAAATAACTCCCCCCAGATGAAACACCAGAGGGCAGACGAAGGTTCGGCATGGGAAAAGTGTTCATAGGAATAGACATAGCAGAAGAAGGATGAGTGAACAGAGTATAATAAGTATAGTGATTTTCCTATAAGGAAGATTCCAACCTCCTACCGTAAGAGGTGTTTGAAGGATATGAGAATAAGGAGGCATCATGCCCCCAGACCCAAAACTTGTATTCACATAAGGAGGCTAGACAGAGGAAGGTAAGTGTGAGGACATATCTGACATACCATGAGAAAAATGATTAGAGACCCAAGGCATTGAATGAGTGCCATAATTATGCATACCATAATGTGAAGCGGAAGGATTTGTTCCCATAAAATGAGTGGACATCATGGGGGGGAGTAGCAGTAAATGAGGGAGAAAAAGAAACTCCAGTATCCATGATAATGAAAACTCAGTATAGGATCCTAAGGCCAACTAGTAGTCAAAGAGCACTCCAAAAAGTCGAACAACCAATATGCATGCAAATGGGCTAAAGTGGTTGAGTGGCCTCCCTCGCTAAATAAGGTATGTCTCGTCCAAGAGGGACCTGAGACTCCCTACTAAAGTTTGGAGGTAACATAATCAGTTATAAGGGCCCTCGTAGGCTTAACAACTAGTCAGTCAGATCCCCCCGGAGAGGTAATCCTCCATAAAGGTTGTGTGATGTCTGACCCCTATCTGACTCAAGGTACAAGAAGAATAACCCCTGCAAGTAACCTATGAGATATCTAAGTTAATAAACTAATCAACCACTATATAACCAATGCATAGGCGAAGAGTCGTAAGTCCAGATCACCGTATGGGTAGGGTAGCAAAGCCTGAAACCTTGAAAGAACCGCCTCTCACAGAGGTATGGGTGTTGGACACACCTACCACACTTAGAGGGGGGGGTGACTGAGTGTGGGGATTTTTTTCCCAAAACTTCCCTCTTACACAAAAAATTCTTAGTTAACATTCAACATTTTCTCATTACTCATTACTGTCATTTATAATCAATTACATGTGAATACATATCAACAACATATCATCTACAAATCATCTCCAAAAGGAACACAAAGAACACAAGATGTATGTACAATTTTTATTTTTATTACGGACTTCAATACGAGGGTTTTTCAGCAACAACTGAATAGAGTACAAATCTACAAGAGCACCAGATCTATATGCAAGACTCATATTACATTCTTAGCACCAACTGATATGAGGCAACAATCCTCAACAGATATCAATCTGTCAACATAAGCAAGTGCATCAACCATGCACCAACCTGTGCCAAACAACCTGTAATCAACCTGTACCATAAACAAGTGCATCCAACCATGTACCAAGTATATACCAATCATGTGTCAAATAATAATCAACAATGACTCATCAATATGTACCAAC
>ML812647.1:102604-124876 GCA_009831015.1 Picea engelmannii
GAGGGATTTCACCATAAGGGGACCACTTTGGAGTTCATCCATTTGTGCACCTTATCAATCATGATAAGACAATAATGAGTCATCTATACATTTTTCTAACAATGCATCATATACCAATGAAACCACATCGATCCATCTTCATCGTGTATCAATGACAACTCATTGATCCATATTCATCATATCAATGACAACTCATTGATCCATCTTCATCTATGCATTCTCATCAAGGAAAATACATATTATATTACATCAATCATCAATCAATCAATCCTTTGAAATCAATAAATCACTTGACATCAATCAATCAAACCATTGGCATGAATGACAACATGATCCAACAATGGGTACTAGCAAGATCCCCAAATATGAATAAATCCACAAAAATATCTTTGACACTAGGCGAGTATCCAGGGATTATCCCTTCAACTAACTTTGCGTGACCTTGTGCTTAACTCTGGTGTTAGTGGAGCCTCCTGATCTTACCAATTATACAATGGACTTCTCAACTCCCTATCTCAGACACATATGTTGATTTAATTGCCTTGGAGAAGTTTACTCACAAAATCCTATTCCAAGGCACTAAATCCTAGGCTAGTTTGCGCACCCTAAAAAATAAAATCGTGACTAATCAATTTTAGTTTAAAGCATAAATTTTATTGGTCGTGATTACTCAAAAATGTATGGAAGTGAAATTCATGATGTTATGACTCTGCAAGAATAATAAATATGAATATAATTCAAAGCCTACATTTAACTTTTCAATGAATGATATGCTAATAAAAACAGCGCAATCTTCAATTTCAACTCTGCAATTCAGAAGTAAAATGCAATATTTCGCTAAATGCACTAAACTAATGATAAAGGTTCAAAGAAAAAAATGCCAACCAATGCAAAATGTCTATTTTTTTTGTATTTTAAATACATCAAAAAGAAAATGCATGGACTGACGAGCAACCTGATATATAGATTCTACTGTGTATAAAAGCAATAACTTGAGCAGAATACCAAGAAGTCAAGCAAAAAACCCAGAGACCAAGGAAAAATAAAAAATGGAAAACAAAGAGAAATAATACGCACAAAAATTCAACTCCCAACAGGTTTCCTGTCATCGCAGACAATTCCAAGAATCACTACAGAGACCCAAGAAGACTCAGCAACCTTCAAATTCCACCCAGCAGTCACTAAACCAATCAAAAAGGGCAAGGGGAAGTGTTATACGCGATTTTTCAAGAGAACAAAGCGTATATATGCATCTTGCAAATAGATATCAGGCGTGTATACGCTACTGTTAAGGAAAAATGGGTGTATATGCTTTAAAACAAGGCCAGGCAGGGGGTAAAAGGATGAAAAATTAGACCCAAAGTGAACAAAATCTGTCAAGAAGTGACACGACAAGAAATACAAAGGAAAAAGAACAATGTAAGAATAAAAAGTACTTCAACCCTTAGAAGGAAAATCTATTCCCCAGTGGAGTCGCCATTTCTGTTACGAGGGAAAAACTCTCTATGGCCAAGGGTAAACCACAACAGACAGGTATGACTGCAGAAATCAACTCAATTCCAACATATGCTATATAAACTAATGTGCAAGATAATAAATAGGCCTACCTCGATCCAACGTTCGATGATGATCCACCGTTGAACACTTTGACCCAAAGCTTTATACCTGCAATGAGTTATCGACGAACAAGTAGAGCAAGCATATAATGATAATATAAAGGGGTTAGCACATTAGATAGCATAATTCATTTATAAACATTACAAACATTCCCATGGATAATAATCATGTATTTTCAAGATACCAATAGGACGGGAAAGGAGTATTTCTATAAATAATTGATCAGTAGAAGTGACAACATTATAGACTTCCGTGTCGACACGGTTCAAAACCAAGAAACCAAGTTCCTTCCAACTGGGTCTCCACCACTTCAATCCTCCTCCAAAGGAAATCTCATAGGAAAGAGGCAATGAGGTCCTCTCAACAATAAGGGAAGATCTTGGGGGCTAAACACTATGTTCAGACTTGAGGGACAAAGGGATGCAGACTCAATATGAAGCAATTTCTCCAGAGTAACTTTGCTCTCAAAGTTGAATGTTTTCTCCTCCTTTTCCACAACTCGAATTTGTGCTCTTATAGCTTTCAAAATGAAACTGAAGGGTCGAGTCGGAACGTTTCCAGTATATGGAAGGCCAAGGATCAGAGATCTCCTGTTGTGACATGGAAACCCAACTTCATTTTTTATTTTATGGCACAAATCTTGATATACGCGGGTTGCAGTGGAGCAACAAGCGTATACACATCTTGCATAACATATAGGGAGCATATATGTGGAAAAGTGTTAATTTTTTAGCTCTGGATTCATCAAAAGGGATGATAATTCTGCACAGGGAAATGGAAAATGCCCTCTTTGCAACATAGTAATGGTGATACAAATCTTGCTATAACAGATGCCCCCTAATGTGTGAGATCAGAGGAGTATCTATGATGGCTGAAATACATTATAAATAACCCAGAAGTGGAGTGGTAGAGAACCAGCTGGACGAACTCAATTGCTCATTACATTCTGTACTGACTTTGCATACATGGCTGTCAAGAATACAATGCAGATCCATGTGGAAAATATACCAAACAAGTATTCATGGCCATGAAATAGGCAAGATACAAATGCGGTTACATGCCAAAAGTTGTCATAGTCACGAACAAGGCCTAGTGAAACTAGTCTCAAAACCAATCTGAAGATATCTGCATACCATGGAGTACAATTTGATCTCCCATGATCACTGTAGTCAAATAGGTATTGGTCCAATGAAAGGGAAGAAACAACTCAGGAAAGATGCGGCCACATAGTGATGTCTTCAAGTCTTCTACACAATCTGCCAAGGGTGCCAGTCAGTTGAGGTTGAACACGATGAGACATCATTAGATTACCAGTCATTGAGGTATACCATTAACAAACGTGAGACAACCTACTAATAATGAAAGTAGGTATCAAGGCATCGAGTACATCTCTACAAGTGTGAATAAAGGAGTCGATGTCGAACACTTGATAAATCCATTGATCAGGAGACATTGATGTATTCCCATCTGTCAATGGTGAGATGGCCTACCACTAATGACTGCAAGCCTCAAGGTACCCATAAAAATATAGGTCCCATATCTAGAATAAATGAGTTGAAGTCAATGGAAAGAGACCCGCTGAAAGGAGAGCATTGAGGCATCTCTCATCAGTCAGTGCGAGGAACAAAGCAGGAGCTTCATGATTTGGTGGAGATCGGACGAAGAACATGTTCACGAACAAATGGCCCTGTGCATCTTTCGTGTGTGTCAAATGCAAGCGGTACATGAAAAAGACCCTCCGAATAACAACCAATAATGAAAAAATGCTGACAAAGGTGAGGAAACCACCAATAAGGCTAATGGCATCCAATACACTACACGAATCCCAAAGTGTGAATAGAGGTCTTGCCATCAAACACAATGGAAACCACCTAGTCAATGACCAATGATGAAATGTTGATTGTTGGGTTCAAGGTGACCTACCAATGATGAAAGTAGGGCCAGGGTTCATGATAAGACTAAATTATCATGTGATTCTGAGACAAACTGAGGGTATGGCTGACATGCAAAGTTAAGAATTCTGAGGAGTGACCGACATAGGTTGATGGACTTCCTTTGAATGAGAGCATGAGACATATGGTGGACTCTGGCAGCATAGACTCAATGACATGAGAATTAGATGCAGGAGGCATCAATAATGTTCTCTATAGGGACTGGAAGAGTAACCAGTCAGTAGAGAAAACTTTGTAACGAGATCAACTTCTTAAGGCCATGCTAAACCCAAAATTATGATGACACAAGGACTCAATAACTTTGTTCTTTGTTCAAAGGTGACACGATTGTTGCCAATTACAATATAGTACTCCCTTCCTGCCCATCGTTTTTTGTTTTTTCATAACAAATGAATGCTATGATACAGAGGAGGGAATGAGTGTCGGAAGTAAGCAAAACTAGTTCCAACAGTGGAACGTACCTATGCTCAATGCAAGGAAATTCATGCGGGAGATGGACACTCAGGGTGATGTTCCCTCCAGGGTATAGGGTGTCAAATTGCGAAGGATATAAACAAGGCTTTGCTTGGTTGAGGATGCAAAACTGCTTAGGCAATGGTTTATACGCAAAGCGAGAACCGGCTAAAGGCTCAATATTGCAAGCGAGGGCATGAGATGAAATCACAACTTGACGCCAAAAAATGTCCTTTTTTATATCTTTTAGTCTACTTGGTGTGAAAAAGGGGTAAACTTGTGCCAAATAGACGTCTTTTCAAATCCCATTTACGAGTGTGAAAAAGACAAGTTCACTTGAAAATCTTTTCTATTTTTGATAGCAAGTTGGAAAAGAGATTAACTAAGACTCATGACCTTTCAAATCCACTTTTAATGTGTGAAAGGGACAAATCACTCGACAATATTTTCTATTTTTGATAACGAGTTGGAAAAGAGCTTAACTAAGACTCATGACCTTTCAAATCCACTTTTAACGAGTGTGAAAGGGACAAATCACTCGACAATCGTTTATGTTTTTGATAACGAGTCAGAAAAGATCTTAACTAAGACTCATTAGAGAAATTCTAGGTGGCAAGTCACAGGGGAGGCCAAGGCTCCCGTGCAGACTTTCTGTGGAATGTCAGTATCTTATGAAGAACTGACATAGGCTTGGGAAAACCCAAATCTCTGCAAGTCAAGGAGGATAAAGTGATAACAAAGGTTGTCATCTCCGTGATATATCAGATAATATATCTTTGTGAAAAAGACATAGGTAGAGGCATTGGATACCCCACAAGACCATCCCAATTAAAGGGAACCTCATCAAGAATTGGAGGGAGAGAACTCGGGAAGAGTAAAACTCCCTCTTGTTCAGAAGGTGAAGTGCTAGAAATGCAAAGGACATGGCATAGAAGGTATAGAACCAAAACCAGAAGAGCGGGATCGACCAAAAATTGCATTGGCATGATCGCTTCCTTAGACTTGTCACACTCCAAGAGAAGAGTGGTGTCAATCAAATATTGCATCGATACAACCACTTTCTGAACCATTGGTTGATTAGGATGCGAGACAATAAGGTCAAGAGGTGCATCACCCCAAAAAACATGAGTGTTGTCGGTCGAAGATTGCATTAACACGACCGTTGGTTGAACAAGATGTGAGACAAAAAGGTCAAGATATGCATCACCCCCAAACATAGGAGAGGTGTCGATCAAAGATTGCATCAACATGACCATAGGTTGAACGGGATGCGAAACAACAAGGTCAAAGCACGCATCAACCCCTAAAGGAAAAGGGGTGTCAGCTGAAGATTGCATCGGCATGACTGTTGTATCAACCAAAGAAGGAACATAGTGTTGTGAAACCATAGATGGCTCAGAACCCAAAGGGTCCTTAGGTGAGCCCCATGCTTCTAGTATCCCAACAGGAACAGGACAGAAACGAGTAAGGCGACTTGCTTCAAAAGTCCTGCAAAGGAATCTAGGCTTACTTCCAAGACGTCTAGGCTTCTCAATCATATGAATTCCCTCAGCATGACTTGTAGTGGTTGGTGACATGCTCCCAGCATGACTTGTAGAGGCTAGTATAAAATCTCCAACATTACTAGCAGAGGTTGGTGATGGATGTGTAGTGTGACTAGAAGTGACCAGATATGTGCCCCCAGCATGACTTGTAGCGGTTGGTTGCAGGTATTCTACATGACTCACAGAGGTTGTCGACCAATATCCAACATTACTAGCAGAGGTTTGTGATATAATGCCAGTATGACATGTAGTGACTGGACTTGTGCCCCCAATATGACTTGCAGTGGCTAGTTGCAGGTCTTCAACATGACTAGTAGAGGTTGTCAACCAATCTCCAACATGACTAGCAGAGGTTGGTGATATAATTACAGTATGACCCGTAGTGACTAGACTTGTGCCCCCAACATGACTTGCAGTGGTTGGTTGCAGGTCTTCAACATGACTAGCATAGGTTGTCGACCAACATCCAACATGACTAGCAGAGGTTAGTGATATAATGCCAATATGACCCACAATGACTGGACTTGTTGCAGTAGTGAATTGCATAATTTGAGACCAAAGTCCAAGGAAAGATTGGTTTTGAGAAATTACAGACCAAGAAGGATCCTGATTTACACCTTGTCCCTGTCCAACATGATAGTATCCTCCTCCATACTAATTCATAAAGGGTTGTAAGGGCATCGACACTGAGGAAGCTGCTTGCGAAGAGAAAGTGACATGGAAAGGGTTACTGATGTGAGGATATATGTTGCCCCTAGGCGAAGGAAATTCATGAGGGGGATTTCCCATACTATAAAAATAACTCTCCCAGATGAAACAATAGAGGGAAGACAGAGGTCCGCCATGGGAAAAGTGTTCATAGGAACCGACATAGTGGAAGAAGGATGAGTGGATGGAGTATAATAAGTATAATGATTTCCTATTTGGTCACTTACTTCTCACATAGTGGATTCGTAGGAAGGAATATTCCAACCTCCTACTGTAAGAGGTGTTTGAAGGATATGAGAATAAGGAGGCATCATGCCCCCAGACCTAAAACCTGTATTTGCATAAGGAGGTGAGACAGAGTAAGGTAAGTTCAAGGACATATCTGACATACCATGAGAAAAATGATTAGAGACCCAAGGCATTGATTGAGTGCCATAATTATGCATACCATAATGTGAATTGGAAGAATTCATCCCCATGAAATGAGTGGACATCATGGTGGGGGGTAGCAATAAATGAGGGATAAAAAGAAACTCCACTATCCATGATAATGAAAACTCAGTATAGGATCCTAAGGCCAACTAGTAGTCAAAGAGCACTCCAAAAAGTTGAACGACCAATATGCATGCAAACGAGCTAAAGTGGTTGAGTGGCCTCCCTCGATAAAGAAGGTATGTCTCGTCCAAGAGGGACCTGAGACTCCCTACTAAATTTTAGGGTAACATAATCAGTTATAAGGGCCCTCGTAGGCTTAACAACTAATCGGCCAGATCCCCCAGGAGAGGTAATCCTCCATAAAGGTTGTGTGCTATCCGACCCCTATCTGACTCAGGGTACAAGAAAAATAACCCCTGTAAGTAACCTATGAGATATCTAAGTCAAGCAACTAATCAACCACTGTATAACCGATGCACAAGCGAATAGTCGTAAGTCCAGATCACCGTATGGGCAGGGTAGAAAATCTCGAAACCTTGAAATCATCGCCTGTCACAAAGGTATGGGTACTAGCAAGATCCCCAAATACGAATAAATCCAGAGAAATATCTCTAACGCTAGGCAAGTATCCAGGGGTTATCCCTTCAACTAACTTCGTGCGACCTTGTGCTTAACTCTGGTGTGAGAGGAGCCTCCTGATATTACCAATTATACAATGGACTTCTCAACTCCTTGTCTCAGACACATATGTTGATTTAATTGCCTTGGAGAAGTTTACTCACAAAATCCTATTCCAAGGCACTAATTCCTAGGCTAGTTTCTGCACCCTAAAAACTAAAATCGTGCATAATCAATTTTAGTTTAAAGCATAAATTTTATTGGCCGTGATTACTCAAAAAGGTATGGAAGTGAAACTCATGATGTTATGACTCTGCAAGAATAATAAATATGAATATAATGCAAAGCATACCTTTAACTTTTCAATGAATGATATGTTAATAAAAACAGTGCAGTCTTCAATTTCAACTCTGCAATTCAGAAGTAAAATGCAATATTTCGCTAAATGCACTAAACTAATGATAAAGGTTCAAAGACAAAAATACCAACCAATGAAAAATGTCTATTCTTTTTGAATTTTCAATATATCAAAAAGAAAATGCATGGATTGACGAGCAACCTGATATATAGATTTTACTGTGTATAAAAGAAATAACTTGAGTAGAATACCAAGCAGTCAAGGAAACAACCCAGAGACCAAGGAAAAATAAAAAATGGAAAACAAAGAGAAATACTACACCAAAAAATTCAACTCCCAACAAGTTTCTTGTCATCCCAGACAATTCCAACAATCACTACAGAGACCCAAGAAGACTCAATAACCTTCAAATTCCACCCAGGAGTCACTAAACCAAGAAAAAAGGGGAAAGGGAAGTGTTATACATGACTGTTCAAGAGAACAAATCATATATACACATCTTGCAGACAGACAAGAGGCGTGTATATTCAATTGTCAAGGAAAAAGGGGCGTATATGCTTTAAAACAAGGCCAGGCAGGGGGTAAAAGGATGAAAAATTAGACCCAGAGTGAACAAAATCATTCGAGAAGTGACACGACAAGAAATACAAAGGAAAAAGAGAAATGTAAGAAGAAAAAACACTTCAACCCTTAGAAGGAAGATCTATTCCCCAGTGGAGTCACCATTTCTGTTATGAGGGAAAAACTCTCTATGGCCAAGGGTAAACCACAACAGATAGGTATGACTGCAGAAATCAACTCAATTCCAACATATGCTATATAAACTAATGTGCAAGATAAGAAAGAGTCCTACCTCGATCCAATGTTCGATGATGATCCATTGTTGAGCATTTTGACACAAAGCTTTATACATGCAATGAGTTATCGACGAACAAGCAGAGCAAGCATATAATGATAATATAAAGGGGTTAGCACGTCAGATAGAATAATCTATTAATAAACATTACAAACATGCCCATGGATAATAATCATATATTTGCAAGATACTAATAGGACGGGAAATGAGTATTTCTATTAATAATTGATCAACAAAAGTGACAACATTACAGACTTCCATGTCGGAACGGTTCGAAACCAAGAAACCAAGTTCCTTCCAACTAGGTCTCCACCACTTCAATCCTCCACCAAAGGAAAGCTCATAGGAAAGAGCCAATGAGGTCCTCTCAACAATAAGGGAAGAGCTTGGGGGCTGAACACTATGTTCAGACTTGAGGGACAAAGGGATGCAAAATCAATATGAAGCAATTTCTCCATAGTAACTTTTCTCTCAAGTTTGAATGCTTTCTCCTCCTTTTCCACAGCTCAAAATGGTGCTCTTATATCTTGCATAATTCAACTGAAGGGCCGAGTCAGAACGTTTCCAGTATATGGAAGGCCAAGGATCAGATATCTCCTTTCATGACATGGAAACCCGAATTCATTTTGTATTTTCTGGCACAAATCCCAATATACGTGGGCTACAATGGAGAAACAAGCATATACACATCTTGCATAACATATAGGGAGCGTATATGTGGAAAAATGTTAATTTTTTAGCTCTGGATTCATTAAAAGGGATGATAAGTCAGCATAGGGAAATGGAAAAAGGCCATCTTTACAATATGGAAATGGTGAGGCAAATATTGCTATAACAGATGCCCCCTAATGTGTGAGATCAGAGGAGTATATGAGATGGCCAAAATACATTATAAATAACCCATAAGTGTAGTAGTGGAGAACCAACTGGACGAACTCAATTGCTCATTACATTCTATACTGACTTTGGATACATGGATGCCAAGAATACAATGTAGATCCATGTGGAAAATATACCAAACAAGTGTTCATGGCCATGAAATAGGCAAGATACAAATGTGGTTATATGCCAAAAGTTTTCATAGTCACGAACAAGGCCCAGTGAAACTAGTCTCAAAGCCAATCTGAAGATACCTGCATACCATGGAGTACAATTTGATCTCCCATGATCACTGAAGTCAAATAGGTACTGGTCCAATGAAAGGGCAGAAATAACTCAAGAAAGTTGTGGCCACATAATGATGTCTTCAAGTCTTCTACACAATCCTCCAAGGGTGCAAGTCTACATCATGTGAATAAAGGAGTTGAGGTCGAACACGATGAGACATCGTTTGATTACCAGTCATTGAGTTATACCATTAACAAACGCGAGACAACCTACCAATAATGAAAGTAGGTATCAATATATCGAGTACATATCTACAAGTGTGAATAAAGGAGTCAGTGTCGAACACTTGAGAAATCCATTGATCAAGAGACATTGATGTATTCCCATCTGTCAATGGCAAGATGGCCTGCCACTAATGAATGCAAGCCTTAAGGTACCCATAAAAATATAGGTCACATATCCAGAATAAATGAGCTGAAGTCAATGGAAAGAGACCCACTGAAAGGAGAGCATTGAGGCATCTCTAATCAGTCAGTGCGAGGAAAAAAGCAGGAGCTTCATGATTTGGTGGAGATCGGACGAAGAACATGTTCACAAACCAACAATCCTGTGCATATTTTGTGTGTGCCAAATGCAAGCGGTACACGAAAAATACCCTATGAATAGCAACCAATGATGAAAAAATGATGACAAAGACGAGGAAACCACCAATAAGGCTAATGGCATCCAAGACACTGCACGAATCCCAAAGTGTGAATAGATGTCTTGCCATCGAACACAAGGGAAACCACCCAGTCAAGGACCAATGATGAAATTTCGATTGTTGGATTCAAGGTGACCTACCAATGATGAAAGTAGGGCCAGGGTGCATGATAAGAGGAAAGTATCATGTGATTCTGAGACAAATTGAGGGTATGGCCGACATGCAAAGTCAATATTTATGAGGAGTGACCGACATAGATTGATGGACTTCCTTTGAACAAGAGCATGAGACATATGGTGGACTCTGGTAGCATAGACTCACTGACGTGACAATTAGATTCAGGAGGCATCAATAATGTTCTCTATAGGGACTAGAAGAGTAACCATTCGGTAGAAGAAACTCTATAATGAGATCAGCTTCCTAAGGCCATGCTAAACCCAAAATTATGATGACAGAAGGACTCAATAACTTTGTGCTCTGTTCAAAGGCGACACAATTGCTGCCAATTACAATATAGTACTCCCTTCCCGCCCATTTTTTTGTTTTTTCATAACAAATGAATGCTATGATACAGAGGAGGGAACAAGTGTTGCATGTGAGAAAACCTAGTTCCAACAGTGGAACGTACCTATTCTCAATGCAAGGAAATGCATGCAGGAGATGGACAGTCAGGGTGATGTTCCCTCCAGGGTATAGGATGTCAAATTGTGAAGGATATAAACAAGGTTCTACTTGGTTGAGGATGCAAAACTGCTTAGGCAACGATTTATAGTGCAAAGTGAGAACTGGCTAAAGGCTCAATATTGCAAGCAAGGGCATGAGATGTAATCACAACTTGACTCCAACAAATGTCCTTTTTTATATCTTTTAGTCTACTTGGTGTGAAAAAGGGGTAAACTTATGCCAAATAGATGTGTTTTCAAATCCCATTTACGAGTGTGAAAAATACAAGTTCACTCGACAATCTTTTCTATTTTTGATAGCGATTTGGAAAAGAGCTTAACTAAGACTCGTGACCTTTCAAATCCACTTTTAATGAGTGTGAAAGGGACAAATCACTCGGCAATATTTTCTATTTTTGATAATGAGTCGAAAAAGGGCTTAACTAAGACTCATAACCTATCAAATCCACTTTTAACGAGTGTGAAAGGGACAAATCACTTGACAATGTTTTCTATTTTTGATAACGAGTCAGAAAATATCTTAATGAAGACTCTTTAGAGAAATTCTAGGTGGAAAGTCATGGGGGAGGCCAAGGCTCCCGTGCATACCTTCTGTATAATGTCAATATCCTACGAAGAAATGACACAGGCTTGGGAAAACCCAAATCTCTCCAAGTCGAGGAGGATAAAGGGATAACAAAGGTTGTCATCTCCATGATATATAGGATCATATATCTTCATGGAAAATACATAGTAGAGGCATTGGATACCCCACAAGACCATCCCAATCAAAGGGAACCTCATCAAGAATTGGAGGGAGAGAACTCGGGAAGAGTAAAACTCCCTCTTGTTTAGAAGGTGAAGTGCTAGAAATGCTAAGGACATGGCATAGAAGATATAGAACCAAAACTAGAAGAGCGGGATCGGCCCAAAATTGCATTGGCATGACTGCTTCCTTAGACTTGTCACTCTCCAAGAGAAGAGTGGGGTCGATCGAATATTGCATCGATACGACCACTTCGTCAACCATTGGTTGAATAGGATGCGAGACAATAAGGTCAAGAGGTGCATCACCCCAAAAAACATGAGTGTTGTCGATCGAAGATTGCATCGACATGATTGTTGGTTGAACAAGATGCAAGACAACAAGGCCAAGAGATGCATCACCCCCGAACATAGGAGAGGTGTCAGTCGAAGATTGCATCGACACAACCATAGGTTGAACGAGATGCGAGACAACAAGGTCAAAGGACGCATCAACCCCTAAAGGAAAAGGGGTGTCAGCTGAAGATTGCATCGACATGACTGTTGTATCAACCAAATAAGGAACAGAGTGTTGTGAAACCATAGATGGCTCAGAACCCGAAGGGCCCTTAGGTGAGCCCCATGCTTCTGGTATCCCAACAATAATAGGACATAAATGAGTAAGGTGACTTCCTTCACAAGTCCTGTAAAGGAATCTAGGCTTACATCTGAGACATCTAGGCTTATCAATCATATGAATTCCCCCATCATGACTTGTAGTGGCTGGTGACATGCTCCTAGCATGACTTGCAAGGTCTAGTAGCAAATCTCCAACATGACTAGCATAGGTTGGTTATGGATCCCCAACATGACTAGCAGAGGTTGGTGATGGATGTGTAGTGTGACTAGCAGTGACCAGACATGTGCCCCCAACATGACTTGCAGCGGCTAGTTGCAGGTCTTCAACATGACTCGCAGAGGTTGTCAACCAATATCCAACATGACTAGCAGAGGTTGGTGATATAATGCTAGTATGACATGCAGTGACTGGACTTGTGCCCCCAGCATGACTTGCAGCGGCTCGTTGTAGGTCTTCAACGCGACTAGCATAGGTTGTCGACCAATGTCCAACATGACTAGCAGAGGTTGGTTATATAATGCCAGTATGACCCACAATGACTGGACTTGTGCCCCCAACATGACTTGCACTGGCTGGTTGCAAGTCTTCAACATGACTAGCAGAGGTTGTCGACCGATCTCCAACATGACTAGCAGAGGTTGGTGATATAATTCCAGTATGACTCACAGTGACTGGACTTGTGGCAGTAGTGAATTGAGGCATTTGAGACCAAGGTCCAAGGAAAGATTGGTTTTGAGAAATTGCAGACCAGGAAGGATCCTGGTTTACACTTTGTCCTTGTCCAACGTGATAGTATCCTCCTCTATATTGATTCATAAAGGGTTGTAAGGGCATCGACACTGAGGAAGCCGCTTACAAAGAGAAAGTGACATGACAAGGGTTACTCATGCGAGGATATATGTTTCCCCTAGGTGAAGGAACTTCGTGAGGGGGATTGCCCATACTATAAAAATAACTCCCCCCGGATGAAACACCAGAGGGAAGATGTGTTGGCATGTTTACAAGAAGAGTGTGCTTGTCATTGATGGCAAGAACAACAACAACGATGAAAAACAGGCAGGCAAGGAAGAACAACAATGATCAAATGGCAAGATCAACAGTGTAAACTCAAAAGGAGGAAAACAGTCAAAGCATGACAAAGGTTTTCAAAGTTTTGCAGATCGGGAAATCCAAAGGAAAGAGGTTCAAACTCGCGATATGTGAGATCACGAAAAGATCTGGACCATCAAATCACCAAGGAATGTGGACCATTGATCAGGCATGAAGAAGGCTCGTGAAGTGGTGAAATCGTGATAAGATCTGGGCCATCAGATCTGGAGTAATTACGAAGGACCAACATCTGTCAGATATGGTGAAGCTGCAAGGTGGATAAGACCAAGAGTCATCCAACTCTCCAAAACTGTGAAGGAATCCTGGTCGTCCATCGAGGACAGTCGTGGACCATTGGATCCAGAGGACACATGGCGAAAGATCATCGTTTTGCTGACTGGAAAGTCAAAGGAGCGAAGTGCTCGTTTGAGTGGGTATCCTTTATTGATGATTACTCTTGTAAGACTTGAGTTTATTTGTTGAAGTCAAAAGATGAAGTACTTGAAAATTTCAAGGAATTCAAAGCCTTGGTAGAAAACCTCTTCGAAAGGAAAATCAAGATGCCCAGGTCAGACAATGGAGGAGAGTACATCTCAAATGAATTTGGAAGTTTTTGCAGAGATGTTGAGATTAAGAGGGAGCTCACCACTCCCTATAATCCTCAACAAAATGGTGTAGAAGAAAGAAAGAATAGAACAATTATGGAAGCAGTAAATATTATGATTCACGATCAAGATCTTCCAATTCACTTATGGGTTGAAGCAGCAAGAACAACAGTATATGTCCAAAACAAATTATCCCATAGTGTGCTTGGATTAAAAAATCTCGAAGAAATGTTCACCAGAAATAAGCTAGAAGTAAGCCATCTCAAAATATTTGGTTGTTCGGTATTTGTACACATTCCAAAAGAAAAGAGAACTAAGTTGGATCCTTCAGGAAAGAAGGGAATATTTGTTGGATACTGTGAGGTCTCTAAGTCCTTCAAAAATTACATACCAGGCTACCATCATATTGATATCAATAGAGATGTAAGATTTGATGAAGATGCAACACTCAAACGATCAAGGAAATTCCATCTTGAAGAAGTATATGAAGAAGAACATGTAGCTCCCATAGTTGCAGAACCCGTGAAGGAAGTTACAGTTAACCTTGATGATGAGATTCCAGAAGATCATGATATGATATAATCTCAATAACCTCCCCGTATGATGGTCTCTACAAGAGAAATCCAGCTTGGGCAAGAGAACTTATTCAAGATGCATATAAGTATGGTTCCCCAGAAGGAACCATGAGACAAAGCAAGAAACCTAAGCCATTCTCCAGCTATATGGCCTTGATGTGTGATCTCGTAGAAAACGAACTTACTTTCTTTGAAGAATTCATTTATAAGAAAGAATGGATGGACACCATGAAAGAAGAATACCAATCCATTATAAATAATGATTTATGGAAAGAAGTTCCCAGACCAAAGAACAAAGATGTGGTATCTTCCGAGTGGATATACAAAATAAAACATGTAGCAGACGGAAGTATTGAAAAACATAAGGCAATATTTGTGGCTTGTGGATTTTATGAAAAGGAAGGTATTGACTATGAAGAAACATTTTCTCTTGTATCCAGATACACTTCTATCAGAACCATCATAACTCTTGCAGCCAAAATGAAGTGGAAGTTACACCAGATGGATGTGAAAACAAATTTCTTAAATGGTGTTATTGAAGAAGAAGTGTATATAGAACAACCACAAGGATTTGAAGTTGAATATAGAAAAACTCATGTATATAGGTCGAAGAAAGATTTGTACGATTTGAAGAAAGATCCTAGAGCTTGGTATGGAAGAAATGATAGTTTCCTGACAAGCTTGGGATTTACCAAGAGTAAAGTTGATTCTAACCTTTACTTCAAGGTTATGAATGATGAACCAATTATATTGCTACTATATGTGGATGATTTATTCTTGACAGGAGAAGAAACATTCATCACAGATTGCAAGAAGAAGCTCGTTGCAGAGTTTGAGATGAAATACCTAGGCCCAATGCATTATTTCTTAGGTCTTGAAGTTTGGCAGAGCCTAGAGAAGATATTCCTTAACCAAGGGAAGTATGCAATTGAAATATTGAAGAGATGATTTGACATGTTGGAATGTAAAGCCATGAAAACACCAATGGAAATGAATTTGAATCTCTAGGTTGATACTTCGCCAGATTTGGTTGATGCTACTCTATACAGATAGATTATTGGATCGTTGATGTATTTAATGAATACCAGGCCATCTATATGCTTTGTTTTGAACACCTTGATTCAGTATCTGGTAGATCCCAAACATGTTTACCTTGTAGTTGCAAGGCATGTGATGAGATACCTTAAGGGTGCGTTGGATTATGGTCTTTGTTATACTGGAGATCATGACTTCAAATTGTATGTTTATACTGATTCATATTGGGCTGGAAGTGCTTCAGACAGGAAGAGAACTTCAGGATGTTGTTTCAATTTGGGGTCAGCCATGACTTCATGGCAAAGTAGGAAGCAATCAAGTATTTCTCTCAGTACAGGAGAAGAGGAATACATTGCAACATGTTCCACCAGTTGTGAAGCCATATGGCTTCGGAAGTTGTTGACAGGTCTATTCGATCTAAAGATGGAATCCACCATGATTCTATGTGATAACTATAATTGCCTAAAGATGACGAAGAAACTAGTGTTCCATGATAAGTCGAAGCACATAGAGCTCCAGTATCACTACATTCGTGATATGTTACATAGGGGAGCTATAAAGCTCCAATATGTTGGCACGGATGAGAAGGTTACAGATGTGTTGACCAAGCCTCTGTATCGTGTGAAGTTTGAGTACTTACGAGGAAAGCTCGGTGTTGTCTGAAAGGACCTCCCTCGAAAGGGGGAGTGATGTTGATGATACTATGGTATCCTGACCAACAATGGGTAGCTTCATTAGGATTTTATATCCTAGGGGATTGATCATCCCTGGGCAGATATCAAAGGTCTGGTAAGGACAGTCTGTCAGAGTATTTGTGCATGTATATTCCAGCTGTGGTCAGTAGTGGTAGCTCCGTTAGGATTTTATATCCTAGGGAATCTTATGATTCTTGGGAAAATCCTGAAGGTCCGGTAAGGACGGTCTATCAAAGTACCACATGGTATCTTGTTAGGATTTTATATCCTAGGGAATATTATGATTCCTGGGTAGATCCTGAAGGTCTGGTAAGGATGGTCTGTCAAAGTACCACAAATGTTGTTGATGCACCTACCTCATTCTGTTTCCCTATGTTGATGCTGTTGTTTCAGCCTCGTGTTTTTGATGATGTTGTACCAGCCTCATGATGTTGATGATGTTGTACCAACCTCGTGTTGGTGATATTGTTGTTCTAGCTTCATGCTATTGATGTTGATGTTTCATCTTCATGTTGATGATGATGATGATGATGATGTTACTCCAGCTCCACGTTGTGAACGATGATGATATTGATGATGAGAAAAACTTCCAATGACTTATACATGTGCCAATCAGTGTTCCAGATGGTGATGATGATGTTGCCCTCTCTTTATCTTGATGATGTTGTATTGGGTCATGTCAGTAGAATACCCTTCTCATTAAATGGGAGTGTTGAAATATTGTAACTTCGAAGAATATTCTAATTTTATTTAAGTTATTATCTTATAGATCAAATCCCCTTTTGTGGATTGACCATGTCGAGTCTTGTATAAGAACAAATCCCCTTTTATGGATTGGTCAAACCATATTTATATGGTGGTATTTGTAAATTCGGCCCCTGTTGTTTATAAAGTGGTTTTAACCACTCGTAGAAGAAGTCGACCCTACTAAGTGAAGATACATAACCCTATAACCTCCTCAACTAGTATTTATATGTGAGGATGGTGCCTCACTTATACACTCTCACACTCACTCATCCAGTGTGCATATATTGAAGGAAGTTACAGTTGCAGGAGGAAGGAGAAGAGAGGTGCATTCTCAGTCTTAGTTTATTCTTGGTGTTTTGGTCTTAGTCTTGGCATTTTATTGGCAATCTATTATTGAGGAATGTTTTCTAGATTTTCTCCCCTATGAGAGTTTCCCAGGATACAATGTTGTGTACCTTGTGATTGTGTTTCTTTCATTGATCCTATTTATGTTGTTTTTTTGGAATTGCATTGAATGCTCATGTAATTTGAAAATAACCTAATAACAATAGTAAAACTTAACATCAGGAAAAACAAGAAGTTTTACATAACATCTTATTTAGTCTATGTTATAGTTTACGGTCACATTTTTTAGGACCTGCCTCGAGATAGAAATGTAGACTTCAAAAGGGATCTAGTACCATTATGGTATCCAACAGTATGGAAGCACAAGGCTCCATAAAAAATTTATGAGGTACAAAACACCTTCTTGTTCTCATTCAAAAGGTTAATTCACAGTCCCACCACATCTATATTGTCACTGGAAGTTGCAACCTTCCTGGTAGAGAAATAAATTTTTAAGACTTCAAAAGATTTTAGTTTTATTGGACTCTATGGTTTTCAAGGAAAACCCTCTTTACTACCTTTCTATATTTTCGACAAATTCTTCATTGTCAAAGTGTGTAAACAATACAAATATTGGGCATACTTCTTTAATGAAAAAGAAAAAACAATCCATCCCCTTACCTTGAAAGATTGGAGAAATTTATGTAAATAATATTTCCCATTTGGATGAATATGCCACCCATTTTGATCACTTTAATTTAAAGGAAATTCATGAACTTCAGGGTTCCGACCCTAATAAATTATTCTCGGCACACATGTTTGCAATTGAGTATGATTCATCATTTAATAAGTTTATTCAACTGGAAGGAGGAGGAGAAAATAAAATCACTCCAGAGGTATCTCCTGAAAAGACCCTTGATGACATTGATATATTGGTCAGTACAAATGACCACTATAAGAAACGGGGGAGAAATACAACGGGAAAAAACCTGGGATCACCAAATGTTTCTCAAAAAAGTGATTCAACAAGAGGAAAATGAAATCTTCCACTGGAAATTCAAATGAAAGAGGAGATAAAAACCCTTCCAAAAAGGTTTTTGAAAGACACACATTGTTCCCGTATATACGAAAAGAAAAAGAGAAGTAGCTCAGAAAGAAGGAGAGGAAGTACCTAAATATGAACTTAGTCCGAGTAGAACAATAGCAGAAGAATTGGTTTCCCATGAGCCAATAGTATTTGAAGAAGAATATGTAACCTTACACCACACGACCTACAATAAGAATTCAAGGTAGTTGTTATTTGAAAAAGTCACTTTGAAAAATAAAAAGGTGTTTGAAAAGTGGAAATCAAAAATTGATTTTCAAGGGGTAAAACCCTCGAAATTCATGGAATTTCATGAAGCAACTAGTGAAGCTTTGAAGTATTCTATTGATGAGATAGATAAAGAAAACCTTATTCTAAAAGAAAAGTGAAAGAATTGGAGAGTGCTCTACTTCCAAGGCCCCTATTTGTTGATCCCATTGTTGCCATACAACCATTAAACACTCTAGAATATGTACTAGAGTCCAGTTTGAGATTGAAATATTCCTCAAGCCTATTAACGGTTGTTAATAAATACATTGGAGACAACATTCATAAAATAATTGCTTTACTCGTTGAAATATGGGAATTAGCGACAAGTTCAACTACTCTCTCAACAAGGATTGCACATTTTAAAGAGTATCTCCAAAAGCACCTAGAAAATGATGAAAGTTTTTATAAAGAGGTTCTTGGTACCTTTTTGGAAAAAATCTTAAGTTTAAATGATATTCATAGAAAAGAGCAAAGCTTTCCCTCTAAGGCTCTATTGAAATAAATAAATGCATGTTGGTTGAAAAGGATTAAATTTTTGTGAGAAATGCTTGCCAAGTGTGATGTCATCAATACAAAAAGAGGTGATCTATTCCTAAATATTGTTGATCTAACCAAAGAGTTAGAGGGCCCACACTTAATCATGGATTCAATTCTCCTTTGGAAAGATAAATTGTAAGAACATTTGGATGCCATAAATATTTCATGGGCAAGTGAGTTTAATGACTCAACTAAATATTCCAAAGAAGTGGAGAAGTGGTTAATTCAGTATGTAAATAAAAATGAAGATATTGAAGATACACTTCGCCAACTGAGCTTTGATCTTAAAGATCTAGAAAATGAATTGTTTGAAACCAAGACTAGGAAAAAGATAACAGTTTCCCCCATACGAGAGTATATTGAACATTGGTATTTAAGATGAATGAAATAGATCAATAAGAAGCAGTTAATACCGTTAAAGCACCTCTAGTCCAACAACCTATAAAGGAGATGTTAGCACTGAAAGTCACACTTTGACTACCAAAGTGTAAGATCAGCACCCATCAGAATGTAAAAGCTAATTTTGGTTTTGAATAGGTGGATCAACAATATGAAAAAAGAAAGAGAGAAGGCTGAAAACTGTAGATCAGTAGGCTACACCAATGGGCAATGGAGTCACAAACATCCTACTCATTAAAGGCACAAAAGTTGCTCAACGGAAAACAAGGTTATATGCTGATAAGTGGAAGAATGAAGAAGGAAAACATAAGGTAGAATTTTCACTAAACATAGAACCTCCCAATTTAATGAATCAACAAATACTTGAATACAAACAATGACTGATGGGAAAAATACAACAGATCCTCTGTTGCTTAGGGATCCATAAATCATTGACAGTCTTTGATCCTCAAATATGCAATATATTCAAATAAGAAGAAATATAAACAAAAGGGTTACAATCTGAAATTACAACTCTCATGAGTCTCCAATAGCAGTAATGCTTACAATCATAAAATTCCCACGGGCTTACAAAATGAACACACATAGGAAAATTGCCTTCTCCTATTCTCTCTAGCCTCTCTTGGCTCATCCCTCTCTCCTCTCCAAGAGATATTTCCATCTTTAAATAGACAATAGCATACAAATGAACTAAGTAGGTTGAATCCCATATCCTCCATTGGATTCTAAGCCTTGGAGATAGGTGGCAACAATCAAAGAGACAAAAATCCAACAAACTGCTAATTTTCAGGAATTTGTTGGAAGTCATTAATAAAATGTCTCCACCTCATTGCATGAGGCCTTTGCTAAAGCTAAATATTAGGTGCAGGTGTCCCTTGACATCTAATGTATCCTTGAGAAGTCATTCAAACCCTCCTTGACATGTGGCAACCTCCCAACAAGGCGAATATCAAAATTGTGACCGCTACAAGAAATTAGGCAACGCCGCTGTAAAACAGTTGGGTAGCACCACTTCTATTTCTAATATCTCTCAAAACATACCACAGTTTGAAAAGCTGAGAGAGGTGTTTTTTATTTGGCATGTTATGAACAAAAACCTCCTCTAGTTTTCAAAAATAACTTTTCAATTGTTCAAAATCCAAGTTTCAAGTTAGTGACTAAAAACTGGTAAAATAACTCTGCATAATTCATTTTCTGCCAGAAATATTAGGTAGCGCCACTTATGTTGTGCTTGTGTGTAGGTTTAGGTAGCAATTTCAAAATGCAGCGCCTTCAATCTTGAATGTGTGCAGAGCAATTGGTGGTCTTTTTATAATGTCGAACCCATTGTGTTTAGGTGTCTTGGTAGTATAGTAGGTTGTGCACTTTACCACTGAGGGAGTTAACACTTTCTCAAAAACCCAAAACTCTGATAGTTAGGCCTCTTCTAGCTGAAAATTCTTGTGCTAACATAGGCTCCATGGGGGATCGATTGCTCCCTGTGAGGCTCTAAGAACTCTTGTAGTTTCAGTGCCTTATCCTAGGGCTACTCCCAACCTTTAACCTCTACAATCTTCTTTGATCTGTGACCTTCATCTGAAACTAAATGAAAATGAAAACTGAAAGTGAAAAAAATGATGAAAATGATGTTTGTTTAGCAAGCTTATTGCACACACCTACTCTAATTATTGGGAAAATTAAGCATTCAAGTTACATAAAACAACCAATGAAGCCATTTCATCATTTTTCCAACTGTTTGAAGATTTGAAATGTGCTTCCTTAAGCACAGAGATAATTTTTACTTGAAGGCATGTCAAAGAAACATTTGGAAATACACTTTCCATTGAAGAAATCAATGAACCTAGGCCCACTTTCTTCTTGCAGACAGGCTGCAAATGGATCCTAAAAAACATCATCAATACTTGCCCCTGCGACATTGCTTTGTGTAAAAAGGAAAAGTATCGCATTAGGTCCTTATTCCACTGTGCTTGGTTGTTGTATGGCTTGTTGATTTTCAGATTCATCCTCAATGCATATGGCCTTGGTCCACTCCTAGTCATGACATGTATTAGGAAAAAGGCTTAGTGATTCTTGTCTTTCTTTAATTTCAACCTTTCTCATCTGATCACATGGAATTTGATCTTAGTTTCTTGATGAAACTGAGCTTGTGTCTTCAAGAGGAATAGGGGGTTGATAGGGAAGCTCATCACAATTAGAAGTTATTGGGAAACTACATTCTTCTATCTTATCTTCTGATTGTGAGGGATATTCATCATAGCTTGGCTTATGGTCCCAATTTCTCATTTTTTTACCTTCTAAACTTAGATTATCATCTTCTCCTTCTTTTTCAGCAACAAAAATATGACATGAGGGTTGAAACAAGTTATTGTTGTTTTGATGGGAAGGGTACTTTTCTAATATAAGGTCTTCAATAGATTGTTCATGGAAATCATCTTCATAATCATCATACAAAGGTGAATCAATGACCATTTGACTATTAATGGTTGAGGGGATTAGTACAATAGCTGGGACAACT
>ML812647.1:124926-164058 GCA_009831015.1 Picea engelmannii
CAATGACCATTTGACTATTAATGGTTGAGGGGATTAGTACAATAGCTGGGACAACTAGTTGTTCAGTGAAAACATCCTCATAGTCATCAAAACTTGGCAAATCATGGCACACTGGTTCATTAACAATAGGAGGGATTACAACAGCAACTGGTAATCTATGAATTCGTTCATGACAAGCTGCAACATTATTCTCATGATGAAATAAATCTGAACCTAAGATGACCTCTTGACTTAAAGAATCGAGAAAAATAGGAGAAAGGGAAATGATGGATTGTCCATATTGATCATTCTCTTGGGGACCTAGATTTTCATATGAATGATGCATTTGTTCTTCAAATTTAGGACAAGCATTATGAAACTCATCATCTAAGTCTTGCTCTCTATAATCATCCCCTTCATCACCACTACTAGAGGATTCACTTGTTGAATTTGAATATATGATGCATACCCCTCACAACAATTCTCAAAAAGTCTTTCAGATGGATAAATTATCTTGCAATGAGAATAAAAAACATCATGAAAGTCCTTCAAAGAGGAAATACTAGAAGCAAGGAGTGTTCTATACCATTGCCTCGCATCACCTTCCAATGAATACATGAACATTTTCATCAATATATCTTCATGATGGATGTCAAGTTGCTACATCAAAGCATGAAATTTATGAACATGCTCAAAAGGGTTGTCATCATCACCTTCATAAAATTTGGGCAGCAGATCTTGCCATTCATCAATTTGAGGCACAAGATGTGGATAACCATCTATGGCTGAGAAATTGAGTGGGGCAAACCTCCTGGCCAGGATAGCCTTCATACCCATTTGATTTTTCTCATCCCCAATGGAGTCACCAACATATTCTGAACAATGGAGTCGCCATGGTGAATGTGCATTCTTAAAGGTGTCCAACTTTAGTCACCATCTAAATCTGGAGTTGTGTAGTGTCATTCTTCCCAGGGAGATTTTCAATTTGCTCAAATCTGTCCCTAGCAACGACGCCAAAAATGTTAGCACTAAAAGTCACACTTTGACTGCTAAAGTGTAAGCTCATCACCCATCAGAATGTAAAAGATAAATTTAGTTTTGAATCGGTGGATCAACAAGATGAATAAAAAAAGAGAGAGGGTTGCAAACTGTAGATCAATAGGCTACACCAATGGGCAATGGAGTCACAAACATCCTACTCATCAAAGGCACAAAAGTTGCTCAATAGAAACAAGGTTGTTAAGTGGAAGAATGAAGAAGGAAAACATAAGGTAGAATGTTCACTAAACAGAGATCCTCCCAATGTAATGAATCAACAAATACTTGAATATAAACAATGATTAATGGGCAAAATACAACAGATCCTATGTTTCTTAGGGATCCATAAATCATTGACAGCCTTTGATCTTCAAATCTGCAATAAATTCAAATAAGAAGAAATATAAACAAAAGGGTTACAATCTGAAATCACAACTCTCATGAGTCTCCAATAGCAGTAATGCTTACAATCATAAAATGCCCACAGGCTTTCAAAATGAACACACACAGGAAAACTGCCTACACCTACTCTCTCTAGCCTCTCTTGGCTCATCCCTCTCTCCTCTTCAAGAGATATTTCCTTCTTTAAATAGAAAATAGCATCCAAATGAACTAATTAGGTCGAATCCCATATCCTCCATTGGATTCTAAGCCTTGGAGATAGGTGGCAAACTGCTAATTTTGAGGAATTTGTTGGAAGTCATTAATAAAATGTCTCCACCTCATTGCATGAGGCTTTTTCTGGAGATAAGTCTTAGGTGCAGGTGTCCCTTGGCATCTAATGGATCCTTGAGAAGTCATTCGAACCCTCCTTGACATGTGGCAACCTCCCAACAAGGCGAATATCAAAACCGTGACCGCTACAGAAAATTAGGCAGCGCCGCTATAAAACAGTTGGGTAGTGCCACTTCTATGTCTAATATCTCTCAAACAATAACACATTTTGAAAAACTGAGAGCAATTTTTTTTATTTGGCATGTTATGAACAAAAACCTCCTCTAGTTTTCAAAAATACCTTTTCAATTGTTCATAATCCAAGTTTCAAGTTAGTGACTAAAAACTGGTAAAATAACTCTGCATAATTCATTTTCTGCTAGAAATATTAGGTAGCGCCACTTATGTTGTGCTTGTGTGCAGTTTTAGGTAGCAATGTCAAAATGCAACGCCTTCAATCTTGAACGTGTGCAAAGCAGTTGGTGGTCTTTTTATAATGTCGAACCCATTATATTTAGGTGTCTTGGCAGTATAGTAGGTTGTGCACTTTACCACTGAGGGAGCTAACACTTTATCAAAAACCCAAAACTCTGATAGTTAGGCCTCTTCTAGCTGCAAATTCTTGTGCTAACAGGAGACATCAACAAGAAGTCGTTAATACCGTTAAATCACCTCCAACACAACAACCTATAAAGAAGACATCAACAAGCAAAAATGTTCCTTGAGTTTCCATCATAGTAAGTCAAGTAGTCATTTCGTTAAACTTTCAACTTTATTTCTTTCTCAATTAGTAGTCATCCACCCTTTTTTTTTCATGATCTATGAATACCAAAAGTCGATTCCTAATTGTCTTTTTCTCTTTTCTTCTAGGTTCTTTCGTTAAGATGAACACATTTACTTTCAATTGTTATAAAATTTTACATACGTTTTAATTGAATGATCATCTTAAGTTCTCTGCATATGTGGTCCTTATATTCCCATTCTACTAAATGATGTGTTCTACTTTACTTTATGCTATGATGGAAATGTTATTGTGTGAGATTACGTATTCTCTTGGTTTATAGTCTTGTATTACACTGTAAATATTTGTTTTCTAGGAGAAACCTGGTCCTTTCTGTTATAACCCTATGATTCATAGGATCAACTGGTGACTGGAAAATTTTCACTCTTGGTGTGATTTGGTTGTAAATAATATTTCATTCTGCAAATTATTTTCAAAAGAAAAGAAAAAAGATGAAAAGAAAAGAAAAAGATTAAAAAAGAAAAGAAAAGAAAAAGACAAAAGAGGGCATAAAAGAAAAATGATATAGCCCCATGCAATAATAATGACTTGATCCATACAGTTTAATCATGGTCTAGTATTTTTGAATTTATGTTGATAGGATTAGTGAATAAGGCTTGGCTAAATTGTTTAATCTTAGCCAAGTAGATAGGTTAGCTAGTGAATAAATTTGATCAAACTATCTAAACTTGATTAAATAGCCCCGGGGTAGAGTAAATTCTTAGCCCAATAGTCTAATCTAGGATAAATGTGTTAGGTAGGTAGGATAGAACCTAGGTTAGTTTTTTTTGTTTCAATAAAATAAGCCTAATGATGGTCGAGATTCTTTGTTTTGACCTATGAATAATGTTTTCTAACCCCTTGGTGACCAAAATAAGAAGGAATGGCGATAAAACCCACAAAATACGAGCTATCCTAAGTTTTTGCAAAGTAATATGTTGCGCGCTCCGTGATTAAACGGTGTGCCGAGATCAATGGCTGAGCAAACAATGCTCAGATGTATGGCCATCAAGAAATTACAGACCCCCCCGACCATTCTACCTTTAATGGTAGGGGGGGTCCGATATGGTGGTTTTTTCCAGCGGGCCCCATCCTAACGTGGCAAAAATCCCTTATGTCGGACCCCCCTTTCTCTAAACCATTTACTGCCTACCCACCCCTCTGACATACTGCCAAACCATCCTTGCTATACCACCACCTCCTCATGACATCATGCTCCACTACCCTTCCATCTTGTTATGTCATACTCCACTACCCCGCTCCTATAAGTCTCATCTCATCAATTCGTCAGCATATTCTCCCGACTTACCCATCACAAGTCAGGTCCCATTTCACCTATCCTCCAAACACAGCCTTCCACATCATCCTAGCACACCCGTCACCTGCCCCTTACTCTCCACCTCATACCCATTTATTAATTGGCCATTTAAAATAGGCTAACATATCCGTTAGCGTGTTGACCTGTCCCCTGCACCCAATAGATACCCATTCACCCAAATTTAATCTTGTTTCCACCATCATCGCACTATTCACATTTTCTTTGCATACCAGAAGCTCTTTTCACCCACCATTTTCAACCAGTAACCGATATAAAGTCAAGTATTTGCTAACATTTTTTGTTTTAGTTGCAGGTACTAGTTGAATTGATGGCACCAAAATCTAAGAAATCAGAGGTCGAGGAAAACCTATTCCTTCTTCCCCCTGTCGATCTAGATCGAATCCCTCTAGCTGACAAAGACTACCTGATCTCAGAGACCAGGTGCAAATTGGATTTCGTTGAATTGCATTCATGCTTCAGGGATACCTTCCTGGATCAAAGTGACAAGATTGGACTCTTGGAGTCCAATCTCCCACTGTATCTCTTTTCCCAAATTCATCATTTTCTCAAATTCGCCCTCAAGTTCTAGGCGCATTATCTCCTCGATCAGAGAGACATTGTTTCATCGTCTAGAGAAATCCTTTTCACAATCACAACTGAGGCCATTGACCAGATGATACAAATCCCCAGAGTCGAATCCCCCTCTCCTTTCACCCTTGAAGTTCTAACTGAAATGTACCAGAATCTGTTTTTTCCCCACAGAGCACAGATTTTAGAGTTTTTCCTCCCATAGAATGCCCAACTCCCCAAGAAAAATTCCCCCTACCATTCTTCCATGTTTTCAGGAAAAGGAAACCAAGTCATTTCATCATTGTGTTTTCCACTCGGATATTATTCAGACGAATGGGTGGACGAGCCAATCTTGGGTTTCTTGTCAATTTTTTCGGTCGAAGAGAAAGCCACCACTCAATTCAACTACAGTAGTTTTCTAGCCAAGAACATACATGAGAAACTTTTTAGATTTCCCACAGAGGGCATGTTTTGGTATTCTTCAATACTAGCTTACATGTTCATGTTCTTTCAAGCAGATAAGTTCTTGTTTCCCATGCAGAAACTGGACAAGGATGACAGACCACAGCCTGCCACCTCTTGGACTTTGCCGCTGAGTAAAAACTCCCCAGAGTTTAATTTTAAGCAATTCATTGAGAAGTTTTACCATATAGTGGTAAGCATGCTCAGTGGTAGACAAGAAACGAGGATAAATGAGGAGATCCAAAGAATTATACACCTCTCCGACCTTGCCAAGACTGGAGACTAGTATTTGTATCAAAATCACACGGAAATCAGAATTTATGGATGTGAGTTGGCTCCTTATAAACTTCCAAGATATGTACTTGTAAGGATATTTTCCTTGGAATACATCAGGAAAATGATCAATTCAGACGACATACATTTTGTAGCTTTGAAGAAGAAACAACAGTTGAGAATTAAAGGGCAGATAGGATCCTTTATCTGTAACAGTCGAGCTGTCGAGGAAGAGGAAAACAAGCTACTAAAGGAAATAAATTTTGGTATCAGTTTCCCTTGGCACTATGATCCATGTGGGATCATTGCAGAAATGATATTGAGAAATAAAAGTTCCCCATATGCTCATGTGCCCAAACCTAAGATCGAGAAATATGTGAATCAAACAGAGTGGGAGGTGAACACTCTGGAAGATGCTGAACAACAATCTCCTCAAGCCATTATTTCACAGACCATTACTCCACACATACCAAAGGAGAAAAGGCCCAGAAAGGGCACCTCCCCTTCGATTATTGAAGTCTCAGCTAAGGAATTCCAAGTGTACAAGAAAAGGCCCAAAACTAGTCACACAACTGACAATTTTGGAGAGGAAGAGACCCAGTCTACCACAGTAGTCCAAGGAGAGATTTCACCATCTTTCTCAGGCAGCCAGCAGATGATGTTTACTTCTTCCTCAAAGAAGTAGACTGATACCACTTTGACCACCCAACCATCACAAGAGTCTACAAAGCTGAGTATCTTTGAGAAATATGATTTAATCAGGAAGAAAAATGAGATGTTGACAAGCAACACCTATGCTCAGTTCTGGAAGTAGACCTCCACAGCACAGCATAGGTTGCTCTCTACCTTTGATACGGAAAGAAGGAGAATGAACATGGATTTATTATAGGCACAGGTGCCTCATCCAAAGGAAATCATTGATTACAAAAGTTCAACACTGGAGTTTGATGCCAAGTAGGTACATCCAGCTGATCAGATGGATTTGCATAGACAGACTAGAGAAATGGTTTTCTCAACATTGGGCAATGCTTCCACAACTGCTACAAAACTATAGGTTTCTCTGAACAATGTTTAGACTCAACTAAATTTGGAAAAGGTGTCATCTTTTGCAAAAGATAACAGGATCAAGTCTTTGGAAGAGATGGTACTTAAAATTGGGTATGACCCCTCAAGCGTGAAAGTAGTTCAAGAAGTACTGAAGAAAAAGAATGTTGACATAGCCTCTTTGAGGAAGCAATTAAAAATGTCAGCTATTGAAGATTCACAAACCAAAGAGATGGCAGAGACAGAGGGTCAAAAAGAGGAGATGCTAAAATTGATCACGGAGTAGAATGCATAGATAAAAGAGATGGAGGCAGAGCTGGAAAAACTAGTAAAGGAAAAATAATAGACAAAGCCTATGGAGGTCATCCCTTTCAGTGTAGTTCCCCTCACAAGAGTTATCACAGTGACAGCATCATCCACCACCACTACAAAACTTTTTGTTATCTCCTCAAATAAATTGATGGAGATTTTTCTTTTTAGGTGATAGATTGTGGTCCAAAAAATTGATTTCTAAATTTCTTTAGTTATGTTAGAGAGTCTATTTTCTGTAAATAAACTTGGAAAGAACTTTTGATTTGGTTTTGTCAAGCAAAAGAAAGAATCTCAGGTTTTGGTGGTTTAGGAAAGCCTGAATAGCGCTCATTAACCACCGAAAACCTTCGTTCTTGGTAGTTAAGGGGGAAATGCAAAAACCCAATTAACCACTGAAACGATTTCCACGGGAAAAATGAAAAGCCTGTGCTTTCACACGAGCTAGTCGTAAATTGGCGTAATCATAAAGACATAACCGCTGAAAGTCCATGGAGGTGGTAAGGTATGCATGTTATTATTGTATCTATCTGAAGATTGATACTCTATTGTCCTTTTAACTACAATTGTCATTTCAGAATTAAGGCTCGGCAGAGACACAGAAACTCATGTGTGATTCTCAACTAACAGAAATTATTAGTCACATAGCCCTTCGTTATCTCCAGTCACGAGGACACAGATCCATTATGACCTTGTTTAATCTCTCTTTTGATTCCATTAATTACCAATTCGAATCCGAGAGTCATTGTGACAGTCTTGAGCCCATGATTTCATCAAGTAAACGCATACTCAGAGACCATAATCCTATTTTTGTGGTGATTTCCGAGTGGAGTTAGAGTTTAGTAGATCATTATCGAGCCAATTGTCATACCAATCAAGCCAAGTCAAGTCATCAGGTATTCGAATTCCATACTATTTCAATTTGATTTTACATCTCACCAAAACTCAAAATTTTCGGCTTGTATTCAGTCAGTTTGTTGTTTAGATTCGGTTAGTGGTTGAGCTATGCAATCAGAACTCTGAGTCACCCTGTCTCATTTGTTTACTCTAAGTCATACTCCCTCTCACCCTAAATCATAGAGTTTTTGTCTCCCTGGCACGAAGATTTTCCTAAATCACAGGTACAGGTCATCAATTACTAAATGCCAAAAGAAGGGCTAGTTCTAAGGGCGGAATTCAATGGAGTTTGGTACCTTGAGGCTCACCCTGAGGTGGTCGATTTCCTCAAGCAAACTGGAGTCTATGCATATTGTGAAAAACTGGCAGATTTTCACCAACAGGTGTCTAAAACCTTTGCTATCTCATATGATGGAAGAGCAGCAACAGTGGGAAAGGAGGAGTTTGTGGTTGATAAGGCAACCATAGATGAGTTCACTGGTCTCCCTAGAACAGGGGATTTCTGGTTCAAAACAACTGTGCCTTCAAACATTGAATTTAGATCCTACCTACAGCCTCTGCACAAGGATCTTATATGGAAAAAAGACATACCAATGTCTTATCTGGAACCTAAGTGGAAATCTCTCCTGAAGGCAATCCTTGTCTATATCACCTGTGAATGTAGATACAACAGAGTCATGTTCTACCACTTTAAACTTTTGAATCACTTCATAGGGAGATCTCCTATCAATTTACCATTTTACTTGCACAAATCCCTCAAAAAAATGGCTAGGCAGGTGAAGGTCAATCCCACTAAGGTGGCAAGTAGATTGTCTCATCAAGGACTCATTACCCTCATTGTCAAAGAGTCATTGAAAAAAAGGCAGGTAGATTGGAACTACTTCCTCTTCTAAAATGAATTCCAGACTGATTGGCAATGGGAGGAGAAGGGAAAAAAGGCTGCCACTAAGAAGACCATTACTCCTAAGAGCAGTCATAGAAAACAAAAGGCTATCTCACCACCAAGAGAACCAACAGAATCATCCTCTGCTAAAAGAAAAAGAACCAAAAGGAAGTTACAGTTTGAGGGTGAGCAGACCAAGGACCTTGCTGAAGGAGATAACACTTTGAACTTACCATACAGTGACTCAGAGCCAGAGAAGGAGTTAGCAGAGACACAAGGTGATGAACAGGCTGAGAAATTTGCAGAATATTATCCCAACTTTCCCTCACAAACTCCTCGAGATGAACACAGTCAACCATTAGCAAAAGCTTCTTCAAGCAAGCCTAAAGCATCCAAGGCTCAAAAAATCAATAAACTTCTGAAACAAATCTATGAGATGGAAGTCTTAGAAAGAGTTATTAAAAAGGCAAATACAAACTTGACTGAAAGAAATGCATAACTTTTCAACATGAACCAAATTCTCAAGGAAAAGCATGATAAAATCAAAGACAGGAACAGGGTGTTGATAAGGGAGAACATGACGTTATACAGCCAACTTAGACTTCTGAGGCTAAAGCTAAAGAGTCTCAACCTCCAACACAGGATCAAACAGGTTTGGAAACTCTAGCTGAGTTAGCTACAACAATGGTGGATATACCATAGTCTTCCACACAACAAGTTGAAGTTCGTAGATCTGCACGAGGAAGAGTTGCATCATCAAAAAGACCTTGAACACTTAGCAAAGCATCAAGGTAATCATTTTTGCAAATTTTGAAGTTTTGGACAAAGCTAATTTTTCGGTGGTTTAGGCGAACAGGATGACTATTCATTAACCACCGAAAGCAGAGCTTTCAGTAGTCAATACACCCAGAATTCCTCTGTGTTAACCACCGAAACCTGTAACTGGACAGAGAAAGCTAAATTTTGAACAAATCGAGGTGTTTCTAATCCAAATCATTTGAAAACACTCATGATGGATAGATTATGAATTATGTATTCAGTTTCAAGATCCATTTTCGTGCATAAGGATTTGAAAAGGTAGCCAAGTTGGTTTTGGCACCTATTTTGGTGGCAACAAATTGGTATTTTATGCACCTCTCAGCAAATTCAAATTTTATCTCTTGGAAGAGTCATCAATCATCCTTGGAACGCTATTCTACACTTCACAAGGACTCTACAAGATCTGAAGACATGAAATGTGGGATTGACCTCATTTTGAGGATCATTCCTTATCTTTTGCAAGTTAGTTTTGACTTTCTATTTTAGGCATATCTGATCCATTAATTCAGGATCTAGATACTGTGTTGTAAAAGCTATAAAGCTGAAAATAGAAGATAAACAAAAGGTTTGATTTTTAGTTCTATATTCTATTGTTTTGTATGAAAGACACTTTCTTTAATATATCAGCTTGCAAGCTTCTTTCATTGGTTACTGTCAGACCTTCTTTCATCTTTGTCTATGTATATGAGTGGAATTCATTCTTTTGTCTCTGTTTAATGATCCTATGGTAACTGTCATCTTACTTTTGATTGTTAAGCAAGAATCATAAGCATCTTTAGCTAGTTTGTTGACCCATCATATATATGGTTTATGTATGTTTTGGTTAACTGATTAGTTTTCTTATCCATATGTTATAAAAACCTATTTGACAATAGCTATTGAAGGGTCTTGCATTGTGTTGTAACAAATATTGAAAATTTCCGAACTTACTTAGGCACTTTCGCCCAAATTTCTCAACTATCCATCAAAGGCCAAGTCACGAGACAACGCACACAAAACTCCAAAGATAGAATCCACGAGAAGACCGAGAAGAAGTGCAGCAATGGGAACCTCTAGGAGAAACCACAGTAATTAAGTTTGAGCGGGTGGATGAGGATGTGGCATGGACTGATTTGTTCCCTGAATGGATCGACGAAGAAGAGCAGTACACTACTCCCGTCTATCCGACTGTACCCATGCCCGATATCAGCAACGAGACCAATTTCGATCTTGTGGTGGCGAGGCTGCCTTGCAGGAATCCTGAGCAGGGTTGGTCGAGAGATGTTTTGCGCTTGCAAATTCATCTTGTCTCTGCAAATGTGGCCACCAGAGCTTCCAAAAATGGGGAAAAGATGGCAATGTTGTTCTTCAGTTCGTGTCGTCCGATGCCGGATCTATTTAGATGCGAGGATCTCGTTAAAAAATCAGGGCATGGATGTTGTGTGGCTCTATGCATCTGATGTGAAGAAGTTGGCTCAGAATATTTCACTTCCTATTGGATCCTGTGAATTGGCAGTGTCATGGAAGGATCATCCTGAAACACCGCGGGTATTAAATCCAAACCGCAGGGAAGCTTACGCGACCATTCTTCATTCTTTAGAGTTCTATGTTTGCAGAGCCATAGCCCTCGCTCAAAGCATACGCATGAGTGGGTCTACGAAGGATCTCATCATTTTAATGGACAAGAAGGTGGGAGATGAGAAGCGTGAAGGCCTCAGAGCAACCGGTTGGCAGGTTAGAGAAATCCACAGGATTCGCAACCCTAGAGCTGAGAAGGATTCTTACAACGAATGGAATTACAGAAAATTCAGGCTATGGCAGCTCACAGACTATGACAAGATCATCTTCATTGATTCGGATCTTATTCTCCGCAACTTGGATTTCTTGTTCGATCTCCCCGAGATCTCCGCGACAGGTAATAGCAGGTTCATTTTCAACTCGGGAATGATGGTGATCGAGCCCTCGAATTGCACCTTCAGGTTCCTGTTGTGACACAGGAGGGATATCGTTTCCTACAATGGTGGATACTAGGGGTACCTGAACGAGGTATTCACATGGTGGCACAGGATCCCAAAGCGCATGAACTATCTGAAACATTTCTGGTCCAACGATACCGAGGAATTCGAGATGAAAACGAGCCTTTTCGGCACAGATCCTCCAGAGCTATACGTTCTGCATTACCTGGGCATCAAGCCATGGCTCTATTACAGAGATTACGATTGCAACTGGAACGTGGAGAACCAGAGGACCTACGCTAGTAATGTTTCTCATGCTAGATGGTGGAAGATCCATGACAACATGCCTCGCCAGTTGCACCAGTTTTGCCTTGTTCCTACTATTCATAAGGAGATTCTCGAGTGGGATAGAATGCAATGTCAAATCTATGGATTCCCAGATCAACCTTGGAAACTCAATATCACTGATTCTAGGTTGCATTTGTGAAGCACTGTACAAATTGAATTTTTTAACTTTTAAATATCATACTTAACATCATTCAGATCCTAAAGGGAAGTTGTAAGGTTTTTGTTGATCTCAGACAGTTTTTCTAGAGAACACTAATGTTTTATTGTGATCCAGAAAAACGTGGTAGTGATGTAGTCTGAGCATGAAATGATCTAGAATTGTAGAGATCCCAGCTTGGAGTTGGAGCCTGAGAAATACTAGAGCCCATTCAAGGGGCCTTTGTTGTCAATTTGGGTGATCATATGCATTATCTGAGCAATGACACTCGGCATTAAAGTTAAATCATACAAAGGGATCATCCATACACCACTTGTCAAAATGATTAGTAACGGTTTAAAGAAGTTGGCAGAGCATCTGGCAGTCGCAGAATTCCAATAAGGCAAACCGTTTCATATTTCTCGAAACAAAAAGAGATTTATTTTAGATTATTTCTTTTAAGACTGAGTTATGTAACGTATTGAGGGTGAGATTAGTTAAATAATCGTTGGAGGAGGCTGACGAAGGGGGGGGCTGGGGAAAAAACCTCTTGGGAAGAGGGGCTCCTTTTGTAAGCCGAGTTATTTTTTAAACCTGGAATGGAGTAATACAGATGATGTTTTCACTTGATATTGTGAGATTCATCACGGTCGATTATTTCAGTATGTTCTTTCTGTTGTCATTGTCATATTGTCTATCTCTTCCTTTTTTAGTTGAGTTAAAATTTGTTTGGAATTCATTTTATATGCTCCTTACACACAATTGATATATATGTGTTGTGTTTCTATGGTGACTGATTAGAATTCACTCAAGATAAGTGCTCTGCATCTAGTTATCAACCTTCAGTTTTTTCCCTCTAAAGTTGTAGTGAAAATTCATCCCCGATAGATGCTTTCACTGTAATGGCCTTTTCCTTTTCTTTTTCTGCTACCACATCACGATTATCAATTGCTGAAAGATAGACTTACTTTGCCTTATTTTCCGCAAGTTATACGATCACTGCTATTATCTCTTTTCTTCGGTTTTCACTTGACTCCATGCCCAATGGACTGTTTTCCTGGTCCAACCCCAAACTTTAAAAATCCAAAACTATCATTTACCAATAAATATTCCCACCATTTCATGCTTACTAATGATCATATTGTGACATTATTCGAGAGATCCCTCTCGGGTTGGGAGGGGCAGCTTCCAATCTAAAGTGGTTCGAGGTTGCCTCGAGATTGATTTGCATGCAACCCAAATTCAGTTCCGAGTAACAACATTTTTGGCGTCGTTGTCGGGGATTCGAAGTTGATATCTATCCCTGGGAGAACGACATTTTCATAGTCCTAAGGCCTAGTTGAGCAGTTGGTCATAGGAAAATGTTGGTTGCACATGCTCTGGCAACTCCATTAAAAGTTTCTAATGGTGATTTCACTGGCAGAAGAACTCAGAATTTCGGCTTTCATGGTGCCCTGTCAATCTGGCAAGTTCAACTTCCCGTCCCTGCACTTCATCAAATAGAACATCAAGGGAATAAGCGATCCTTACGTAGTTATACAGCTTGGTGATTGTATTTGCAAAGAGTAAGTCATTTGGGCGTACAAGTTTTATCAAATCGGAATTTAAGAAGATATGTTTCCTTGACAATGGAAGAAAAGATAAAATCTTGTAGCAATCTGGCGGGACACTTCGCAGCGAAGGTTGGTTGAAGACCTCGTGTCTATTCATAATCTCATGAGGTGGATTGATATAGAATTCAAGCATTATAGGTATGAAAATTTTCGCCCCCCTTTATCTGCCTATTCGGAGTTATGTCATATGTTTAGTCAAGAAGAGAAGTTAATGCGTTCACAGAAACTCCTTATTGAGATTGATGAAGTACAAGAGCAGTATAAATTACTGGTTAATATAAACACTACACAGGAGGATATGAGGTTGCTATGGCCGCCTTGCACAAGTATTACGGTTTTAAGCTCAAGACCAATAACATAGTGCTTCATAAAAAGAAGTCTTTAGACATTTATTCAAATCAAAATGAAGCGTTTGCTCAAAGAATTTTCCTTGAGAAGAGATGATCAGATATATATGATTATTCAGTTCTTGTTGAACGTTGCCCTTAAACATTCCTGTAACATGAATGGAGGCGGCCACTTTGGGAAGTATATCAAAATTTTCTAAAATGTGAAAGCGTTGATGAACACGTTGATTTTGCTTTTAACGATCCTTTTGCAGCCCTGTTAGAGGCTACCATGGCGGTGAGTTTCTTAATGTTCGCAGATGGTGGAGATATTCTCAGTCAATGTGCTGGTTTGCTCTGTTCCCATCTGAGGAGAAATCTTGTCGTAGTCCGTCACCTAGCTCCTTGATTGGTTTCACTGAAAAAATGCAGTCACTCAATCTGGTTACCTGTTCTTAGTAAATAAGGTGGCAAGGGCTACAGGTTACAACTTTCACATTAGGTCGCCCAATGGATGAAGGCACATGGTCTACTGTTCTTTGCACTTTACGAGAAAGTACCATCCCTAGATGGAGCCTATGTTGTAATAGATATTGAAAATTTCTGAACTTACTTAGGCACTTTCGCCCAAATTTCTCAACTATCCACCGAAGGCCAAGTCATGAGACAATGCACACAAAAATCCAAAGATAGAATCCACGACAAGACCCAGAAGAAGTGCAGCAATGGGAACCTTTGGGAGAAACCACGGTAATTAAGTTTGAGCGGGTGGACGAGGATGTGGCATGGACTGATTTGTTCCCTGAATGGATCGACGAAGAAGAGCAGTACACTACTCCCGTCTGTTCGACTGTACCCATGCCTGAGATCAGCAACGAGACCAAGTTCGATCTTGTGGTGGCGAGGCTTCCTTGTAGGAAGCTCGAGCAGGGTTGGTCGAGAGATGTTTTGCGCTTGCAAATTCATCTCGTCTTTGCAAATGTGGCCACCAGAGCTTCTAGAAATGGGGAAAAGATGGCAATGTTGTTCTTCAGTTTGTGTCGTCTGATGCCGGATCTATTCAGATGCGAGGATCTCGTTAAAAAATCAGGGCATGGATGATGTGTGGCTCTATGCGTCTGATGTGAAGAAGTTGGCTCAAACGATTTCGCTTCCTGTTGGATCCTGTGAATTGGCAGTGTCATGGAAGGATCATCTTGAAACACCATGGGTATTAAATCCAAACCGCAGGGAAGCTTACATGACCATTCTTCATTCGTCAGAGTTCTATGTCTGCAGAGCCATATCCCTCGCTCAAAGCATACGCATGAGCGGGTCTACAAAGGATCTCATCATTTTAGTGGACAAGAAGGTGGGAGAGGAGAAGCGTGAAGGCCTCAGAGCAGCCGGTTTGCAGGTTAGAGAAATCCGCAGGATTCACAACCCTAGAGATGAGAAGGATTCTTACAACGAATGGAATTACAGAAAATTCAGGCTATGGCAGCTCACGGACTATGACAAGATCATCTTCATCGATTCGGATCTTCTTATTCTCCGCAACTTGGATTTCTTGTTCGATCTCCCCGGGATCTCCGCGACAGGTAATAGCAGGTTCATTTTCAACTCGGGAATGATGGTGATCGAGCCCTCGAATTGCACCTTCAGGTTCCTGTTGCAACACAGGAGGGATATCGTTTCCTACAATGGTAGAGACCAGGGGTACCTGAACGAGGTATTCACATGGTGGCACAGGATCCCAAAGCCCATGAACTATCTGAAACATTTCTGGTCCAACAATACCGAGGAATTCGAGATGAAAACAAGCCTTTTCGGTGCAGATCCTCCAGAGCTATACATTTTGCATTACCTGGGCATCAAGACATGGCTCTATAACAGAGATTATGATTGCAACTGGAACGTGGAGAACCAGAGGACCTACGCTAGTAATGTTGCTCATGCTAGATGGTGGAAGATCCATGACAACATGCCTCGCCAGTTGCACCAGTTTTTCCTTGTTCCTACTGTTCAGAAGGAGATTCTCGAGTGGGATAGAATGCAAGATCAAATCTCTGGATTCCCATATCAACATTGGAAACTCAATATCACTGATCCTAAGTTGCATTTGTGAAGAACTGTACAAATTGAATTTTTTAACTTTTAAATATCATACTTAATATCATTCAGATCCTAAAGGGAAGTTGTAAGGTTTTTGTTGATCTCAGACAGTTTTTCCATAGCACACTAATGTTTTATTGTGATCCAGAACAACGTGGTAGTGATGTAGTCTGAGCATGAAATGATCTAGAATTGTAGAGATCCCAGCTTGGAGTTGGAGCCTGAGAAATACTAGAGCCCATTCAAGGGGCCTTTGTTGTCAATTTGGGTGATCATATGCATTATCTGAGCAATGACACTCGGTATTAAAGTTCAATCATACAAAGGGATCATCCATACACCACTTGTCAAAATGATTAGTAATGGTTTAAAGAAGCTGGCAGAGCATCTGGCAGTCACAAAATTCCAAGAAGGCAAACCGTTTCATATTTCTCGAAACAAAAGGAGATTTATTTTAGATTATTTCTTTTAAGACTGATTTATGTAACGTATTGAGGGTGAGATTAGTTAAATAATCATTGGAGGAGGCTGACGAAGGGGGGGATGGGGAAAAAACCTCTTGGAAAGAGGGGCTCCTTTTGTAAGCCGATTTATTTTGTAAACCCGGAATGGAGTAATACAGATGGCGTTTTCACTTGATATTGTGAGATTCATCACGGTCGATTCTTTAAGTAGTCTTTCTATTGTCATTGTCATATTGTCTATCTCTTCCTTTTTCAGCTGAGTTAAGATTTTTTTGGAATTCATTTTATATGCTCCTTACACACAGTTGATATATATGTGTTGCATTTCTATGGTGACTGGTTAGAATTCACTCAAGATGTGCTTTGCATCTAGTTATCAGCCTTCAGTTTTTTTCCTCTAAAGTTGTAGTGAAAATTCATCCTCGATAGATGCTTTCACTGTGATGGCCTTTTCCTTTTCTTTTTCTGCTACCACGTCATGATTATCAATTGCTGAAAGATAGACTCACTTTGCCTCATTTTCCGCAAGTTATACGATCACTACTATTATCTCTTTTCTTCAGTTTTCACTTGACTCCATGCCCAATGGACTGTTTTCCTGGTCCAACCCCAAACTTTAAAAATCCAAAACTATCATTTACCCATAAATCTGCCCACCATTTCATGCTTACTGATGATCATATTATGACATTATTCGAGAGATCCCTCTCGGGTTGGGAGGGGAAGTTTCCAATCCAAAGTGGTTCGAGGTTGCCTCAGGATTGATTTGCATGCAACCCAAATTCAGTTCCGAGTAACAACACATTGCATGAATATAGTTAGATTGTCTTGAAAATATAATCTAGAGGTTAAGATATTCATCTTGATCCAAACCCACACTTATTATTGAGAAAATAGTTTCCAAAAAGATTAAGTTACCAGGCATATCTGACTTACAGCCTAGGAGAGTTTCCTGGAGTGATAACAAATTGGTGTTGTTTCCAGGGAGAAGAGATTGAAGCTCAGCTTCCTTTGGAAACGACAAGATCCAGCTTTGATGATAGACAAAGCCTGGACATCATTTGTTTTTTAATCATCTATCTGGCGACTCCATTGTAATGAAGTGGCTTCGAAAAGAGCTCACACCAGGGCGAACCAAGAAGGCCCACTAGCAGCACCAGTTCCAGACCCTGAGAAGATCATCAGTAGGGGAAAGGATTTACAAAGACAGGCTTCCAAATCTGCAAAGACATCAAATCCAGGTATTCAAACCAACATTTCTTCTTTCATATCTAAAACACCTCTAGTTGAATCCTCTGCTGCTGAAACTCATAGTTCTCAGGAAATAGAAATTGTATCCGAAAGATTGAAGGTTGAGGAGCCTTCAGCTTCCTCTAATGTAACAGACTCTGTTTTTTAGCATGATATTACATCCAACCTTAAAGAGGTAATTACAGGGTCCCCTCAGCAAAAATAAACCTCGTCTTCTTCTTCTTTGAATTCCTCACCCACAAAGCCTATAGAGGGTGTTTTCTATACTCATACTAATCTGCATGTTCTCGAAGATATTTTACATGATCTTTCCTCTAAGGGAGAAGAAAGCTTAGCCTTATTGCTTGGTCAGTTTTACAAGGCCTCTTATTTTCCACCCATTTCTGAAAATTTTTCTCAAAGTGAAGTGAGACAATCATTTTTTTTAAACTCAGCTATCCCATCTCAACCTTCATCTCCTGAAAAATCTTCCTCTGTATCAACCCCCAAGATTGCCATGGTTGTCCCTTTAACCAAGATGGAACAAATCTTAGCAAATAGGTATGCTCCACTTGTCTTTCCCAATCCTTTATCTGCCATGCCAACCAGAGATTATTATAAATATATGCCAAAGTTTACCGGAGTTGGGAATTATACTGTCGAAGAACATATAGAAGCTTTTTATGCTTATGCTGAAAATATTAACATTTCAGAAGAAGATGTGTGGACCAGAGTTTTTGTGCAGAGTTTGGATGGCCAAGCCCAGAAGTGGTTCAAAGAGCTACCGAAAAATTCAGTGACAGGCATTGAGCAATTAGATGAGGTGTTCTTAAAACATTGGGGAGAAAGAAGAGATCTTCTATATTACATTTCTGAATTCGAAAACTTAAGAAGAGAAGATGGGGAGTCGGTCTCAGACTTCATCAAAATATTTAATAGAATGTTTGGCAAGATCCCTAGAGAGATCAAGCCAAGTGATGCATCAGCAAAGATCACATTTTCTGCTGCTTTTGATCCAGACTTTTGTTTAATCCTTAGAGAAAGAAGATCAACCACACTTGCTTTAATGCAATATGTTGCACTCGAAGTTGAATCAAATATTATGGCATCTCATAAACTCAAAGGAAAAGTTGAGAGAAAGAAGTTTTCTGTTGAGCCCCCTTCTTATTCTAATAGAAAAATGGAAAATATGGCCAAGATGTTGGACAACTTGACATCTGAAATGTCAAAATTGAAGATTCAGAATCAGCAACCAGCAAGGACAAAAGAGCCAATTGCTTTTGTCCCTAGAAATCCAAATGCTTTCCCTTACAAAAGGAACAATCAATAAGTCTAGATCCTTCAGAGAGACAAGAATGCAGCTGATGATCAAAGAATCAGACCCCCTTTCCAAAATGAAATGCTAGAAGAGGAACAGCATCTATCTCATGATGAAGTTGAAGAAGCAGATGACATAAATTGTTTTGGTGATGAAAATGATTCCTCCTTTTTGACACAAGTAGATTATGAAGAAGCCCAGATGGATCAGGAAATTCATGAGGAAAGTATTGAAGAATCTTTTTATCAGACAGATGATCAGCAAGGTTATAATTTAAGATCAAAAAATGTTGCCCCTAAACCATTGCCCGCTGCTCCTGTGAAGAAGAAAGAAGTTGCTGCCAAGCAGCCTGCTGCTCCTATAAAGCAGACCCCTATTTCTGCAAAACAACAGCAGAAGCAATCTCAACCCCAAGTCAAGGAGCAAGCTATCCTCAGAGCTCCTTCTAATGAGGTAAAAACTTCTGAAAAATCATCATACTCTTTCAATTTTGAATCAGAAATTCAGAAAGTAAAATTACCTATGCCATTGACCAAGCTTATGAAGAATGACATTTTCAAGTCTGCCATCCTGAAGTCCCTTGAACCAAAGACCTCTTTATCTTCTGATTTTGTAAACTTACAAGATGACAAGCCAACAGTAACTATAGGGCCAATGATAGAAGATCGAGATGACTCTTGTCCACCTTTCTATATATCCCTAAATGTTCAAGATAATATCCTTCACAACTGCTTGCTTGATTCAGGAGCATCTCATAATATTATGCCCAAAGTAGTGATGGACGAGCTTGGGCTTGAGTTCACCAAACCATATCATGATCTCTTCTCTTTTGACTCTAGGAAAGTCAGATGCCTTGGCCTCATAAAAGACCTTGTTATAAACCTTGCCCAATTGCCAATGAGAAGCATGGTAATGGATGTGGTGGTTGTTGATATCCCACCGAAGTTCAGAATCCTCTTGTCACGTCCATGGAGAAAAAGGTTAGGGGGTACCTTGCAGATGGATCTTTCGTATGCTATGATCTCGGTGTTCAGAGGAGAGCTAAAAAGACTTTACAGAGAGAATCAACTTGCCTACATCATCAGTGATGCAAAAAATTCTGTAAATCATCCTATTTATGTTGTAGACACAGACTTTGGCTCATGCATTCTTCAAATAGATGATTCTCAATCAGCTCCTTTGCAGCTTGTGAAGCCCACTGAACAACAAACTAATGATAAGGGTGTTCCAGTTTGGACCATGTATTTTGATGGTGCCAGTACCAAAGATTCAGCAGGTGTAGGGGTAGTTTTGATTTCTCCTTTGGAAAAGGATATGCATTTGTCTTTTAAGCTTGATTTAAAAACTACTAACAATATAGCAGAGTATGAGGCTTTGATATTGGGCTTAAACATAGCCAAGGAAATGGGGATTAAAGGATTAAAGTTGTTCGGAGATGTGGATCTCATCATACAACAAGTAAACAGTACTTTCCAAGCAAAGCATGTCAGATTGAAAGCCTACAGGGATGAGGTATGGAAAATTAGAGATTATTTTTCCATTTTTGACATTTCTTATATACCCAGAGATATGAACCATCTTGTAGATTCCCTTGTTTTTTCAGCCAGCATGTTTATTCCTCCCATGCCTCCTAGGCTCAATTATGAAATCCAAGTCAAATATAGACCATCTTTGCCCGACAATATCAAATACTGGAAAGTTTTTGAAGATGATGATGAACTTAATAGATTTCTCCAGGTGGTAGATGAATTTTCTGATATGCATGTCGATCAGCAAAATCTAAATGTAGAGGAATCCCAGAAGCCTAAGCTAAAACAAAAATTGGGCTAGCATGATATTGTTCAACTGCCTAACAATTATATACCTTAGGGTTTGGTACCTCTTGAAAAGTTATTTGATCATAACGATGTCCCCTACAAGCCAGATAAGAAGGAGAAAGAGCCTCCTGTTCATGAGCACAACATAGGAAGTGAAAGCCAGCCTAAATTCATAAATATGTCCTCCGAATTGACTGTTGATCAGAAGTCCGAATATTGCAGCATTTTGAAAGAATTTTCTGATGTTTTCGCTTGGAAATATAGTGATCTGAAAACTTATGACCCTGAGATCATTCAACATAAGATCCCACTTGAAAAGGACACCATCCCTTTCAAACAAAATCTCATACCTATCATTCCTCTCCTTTTGCCTGTAATTGAAAGAGAAATCAAAAAGCTTCTTGATGCTAAGATCATAATCCCTTTAAGATACTCTAAATGGATTGCAAATCTAGTCATAGTGAGAAAGAAAAATGGTGAGGTCAGGTTATGTGTGGACTTTAGAAACCTAAACAGATGCTCTAAAAAAGATAACTATCCCCTACCTAAGATGGAACATTTGCTGCAAAGAATTTTAGGGGCTACTGTTATGTCTTTCCTAGATGGTTTTTTTGGCTATAACCAGATTTTTGTCCATCCTGATGATCAAGAGAAGACTGATTTTACTACTCCTTGGGGTACCTTCATGTACGCCAAAATGCCATTCGGATTAATGAATGTTGGGGCCACGTTTCAAAGTGCCATGGACATAGCTTTCGTGGATGAGAAGGACAAGTTTGTCCTCATCTATCTTGATGACATCACAGTGTATTCCAGCAGTCATGAAGAACATCTAAAGCATTTAAAAAGAGTTTTTCTGAAGTGCAGGCAGTTCGAAATTTCATTGAATCCCAAAAAGTCCCATTTTGCTCTCAGGAAAGGCAAGCTCCTAGGCCACCTTGTCTCAGCAGAAGGCGTGAAAATTGATCCATCTCGGGTGGAAGCAATTCAGAGGATATCCTTACCAAGGCCGAAAAAGAATATTCAATCACTACTCGGTAAGATTAATTTTGTTAGAAGATTTGTTCTAAATTTTGTCGAGCTAGTAAAACACATAACATGTATGTTGAAAAAGGGGTCTGAGATAAAATGGACAGACAACGCAAGGAATTCATTTCAGGATATCAAACAGGCTATCATGGAATCCCCGACTATGATCAGTCCGGATTACAGCAAGAGTTTCTACATTTTTTCCTTCGCTTCTTATGACACGGTGGCAGCAATCTTGTTACAGAAAGATGATGACAGTATGGATCACCCAGTTGCCTTCTTCAGAAAAACACTTAGAGATGTTGAGCTAAGGTATGATCCTATTGAAAAACAAGCCTATGCTCTCATAAAATCTTTAAAAGCTTTCAGAATTTATATCCTCCACTCAAAAGTCATTGCATATGTTCCTTCACCCTCCGTGAAAGATGTTTTGACTCAGCCTGATATTGATGGAAAGAGAGCTAAATGGATCGCAAAGTTAATCGAGTTCGACATTGAAGTGAATCCCACCAAATTGGTAAAAGTCCAAGGCCTTGCTAAGCTTTTAACAGAGGAAAACCATGAGCTACTGGACATAAATTTCATAGGGGAAAATTCAGCGAATTTGCAGACGGAGGTGGCAGCAAAAGAACAACATAACAATCAACAGGTGGCAAAGCATTTGTCTTCTTGTGAATGGTACTCAGGTATTATACATTTTTTACAAAAGCTAGAGGTTCCTCCTGAACTCAGCATGACTCAAGCCCTAGCCCTTAAGCTCAAAGCCATCAAATTTTGCATTTACAATAATCTGTTATATTGGAAATACCCTGCTGGTTTACTACTCAGATGTTTAGACAAAGAAGAGTCAGTGGAAGTTATAAATCAGTTTCATTCAAGTGTTTGTGGAGGTCATCATTACTGGAAGACCACAGTTCATAAAATTCTAAGGGTTGGGTACTATTGGCCTTTTCTTTTCTCAGATGTGTGTGCCTTTGTCAAAGCTTGTGATAAATGTCAAAGATTCACAGGAAAACAATAGCTAAAATCTCTGCCCCTAAGACCTATAGTAGTGAATGGCCCTTTTCAGCAGTGGGGTTTAGATTTTATAAGAGAGATAAATCCTTCGTCTAGTGGTCAACATAAGTGGATCTTAGTAGCCATAGATTATTTTACAAAATGGATAGAGGCAGTTCCCACCAGGAATGCCACTCACCAGGTTGTCATGAAATTTCTTTATGAAAACATCTTGAGCAGATTCGGTTGCCCCAAAAGGCTGGTAACAAATAATGCAGCAGATTTCAAAGCTGATGCATTGGTCAACATGTGTGAATCAATGGGAATCCAATTGGTACATTCAACCCCCTACTACCCTCAAGGTAATGGCCTGGCCAAATCATCCATAAGAGCTTAATCAGAATCATCAGAAAGTTGTTAGAAGAGAACAAAATGAATTGGGATTCTAAACTAAAATTTTCTCTGTGGGCAGACAGAGTAACTATCAAAAAGTCCATAGGAACCTCTCCATTCAAATTGTTCTATGGGACTGATGCCATTTTTCCTGTTCAGTTAATTTTACCAATGGCTAGATTTTTTCAAGAAGAGCAAACTGAGTCAAATGATATGGTAAGAAGAATGCTTGATTTGGTAGAACTACAATAGGTCCGTGAATAGTTAGTGGACAAATCAGAGGCTCATCAAAAGAGGATCAAGGATACCTTTGACAGGAAGGCAAAGGTAGATAATTTTCAGGTTGGTGATTGGGTTCTGAAATGGGACACCCTCAGATAGGATAAAGGAAAACATAACAAGTTTGATTCTTTGTGGACCGGCCCTTTCATGATAACTCAAGTACAACACAACAACACATTCATTCTGCAAAGTCTGGGAGGTGAAGAAATGTTCGGTGGCCCAGTCAATGGGTGATTTCTGAAACTCTATCTGGTCTAAGGCTGTGAAGCCTTGTCATTGTAATTTTATTTTAGGTCTTTCTTTTTTACATAATAACTCCATGCCCAATGGAAACACTAGCAGATAGTTTTAAGTTTTCTTTTTTCAGGAAAGGCATTGGTTTTGTGGTTCTTGAAACCTCACAAGGAGGCGTTCATCCCCAATAGGAGCCAGTGTTATCTCCTAAAATAAATTGATGGAGATTTTTCTTTTTAGGTGATAGATTGTGGCCCAAAAAAATGATTTCTAAATTTCTTTAAGTATGTTAGAGAGTCTATTTTCTGTAAATAAACTTGGAAAGAACTTTTGATTTGGTTTTGTCAAGAAAAATGAATAATCTTAGGTTTCGGTGGTTTAGGCGAGCCTGAATAGCTCTCATTAACCACCAAAAACCTTCGTTCTCGGTAGTTAAGGGGGAAAAGAAAAAACCTAGTTAACCACCGAAAATATTTCCACGGGAAAAATGAAAAGCCCGTGCTTTCGCACGAGCTAGCTGTCAATTGGCGTAATCATGAAGACATAACCGCCGAAATTCCATGGAGGTGGTAAGGTATGCATGTTATTATTGTATCTATTCGAAGATTGATACCATGTTGTCCTTTTAACTACATTTGTCATTTCAGAATTAAGGCTCGGCAGAGACACAGAAACTCATGTGTGATTCCCGACTAACAGAAATGATTAGTCACATAGCCCCTTGTTATCTCCAGTCACGAGGACACATATCCATTATGACCTTGATTAATCTCTGTTTTGATTCCATTAATTACCAATTCGAATCCGAGACTCATTGTGACAGTCTTGAGCCCGTGATTTCATCAAGTAAACGCATACTCAGAGACCATAATCTTGTTTTTGTGGTGACTTCCGAGTGGATTTCGAGTTCAGAAGATCGTTATCGATCCAATTTTCATACCAATCAAGCCAAGTCGAGTCATCACGTAGTCGAATTCCATACTGTTTCAATTTGATTTTACATCTCACCAAAACTCGAAATTTCCGGCTTGTATTCAGTCAGTCTGTTGTTTAGATTCAATTAGTGGTTGAGGTATGCAATCAGAACTCTGAGTCACCCTGTCTCATTTGTTTACTCTAAGTCATACTCCTTGTCACCCTAAATCATAGATTTTTTGTCTCCCTAGCACGAAGATTTTCCTAAATCATAGGTACAGGTCAGCAATTACTAAATGCCAAAAGAAGGGTCAGTTCTAAGTGTTGAATTGGATGGAGTTTAGTACCTTGAGGCTCACCCTGAGGTGGCTGAGTTCTTCAAGCAAACTGGAGTCTATGAATATTGTGAAAAAATGGCATATTTTCACCAACAGGTGTCTGAAACCTTTGCTATCTCGTATGATGGAAGAGCAGCAACAGTGGGAAAGGAGGATTTTGTGGTTGATGAGGCAGCCATAGTTGAGTTCACTAGTCTCCCTAGAACAAGGGATTGATGGTTCAAAACAACTGTGCCTTCAAACATTGAATTTAGATCCTACCTACAGCCTCTGCACAAGGATCTTATATGGAAAAAAGACATACCAATGTCTTATCTGGAACCTAAGTGGCAATCTCTCTTGAAGGAAATATTTATCTATATCACCTGTGAAGGTAGATACAACAGAGTCATGTTCTACCACTTTAAACTTTTGAATCACTTCATAGGGATATCTCCTATCAATTTACCATTTTACTTGCATAAAGCCCTCACAAAAATGGCTAGGCGAGTCAAGGTCAAGCCCACTAAGGTGGCAAGTAGATTGTCTCATCAAGACTCATTACTCTCATTGTCAAAGAGTCATTGAAAAAAAGGCAGGTAGATTGGAACTACTTCCTCTTCTGGAATGAATTCCAGACTGATTGGCAATAGGAGGAGAAGGGTAAAAAAGCTGCCACTAAAAAGACCATTACTCCTAAGAGCAGTCATAGAAAACGGAAGGCTATCTCACCACCAAGAGAGCCGACAGAATCATCCTCTGCTAAAAGAAAAAGAACCAAAAGGAAGTTACAGTTTGAGGGTGAGCAGACCAAGGACCTTGCTGAAGGAGATAACCCTTTGAACTTACCATACAGTGACTCAGAGCCAGAGCAGGAGTTAGTAGAGACACAAGGTGATGAATAGGCTAAGCAAGTTGCAGAAGATTATCCCAACTTTCCCTCACCAACTCCTCCAGATGAACACAGTCAACCATTAGCAAAAGCTTCTTCAAGCAAGCCTAAAGCATCCAAGGCTCAAAAAATCAATAAACTTCTGAAACAAATCTATGATATGGAAGTCTTATAAAGAGTTATTAAAAAGGAAAATATAGACTTGACTGAAAGAAATACAGAACTTTTCAACATGAACCAAAGTCTCAAGGAAAATCATGATAAAATCAAGGACAGGAACAGGGTGTTGATAAGGGAGAACATGAAGTTGTATAGGCAGCTTAGACTTCTGAGGCTAAAGCTAAAAGAGTCTCAACCTCCAACACAGGATCAAACAAGTTTGGAAACTCTAGCCGAGTTACTACAACAATGGTGGATATACCACAGTCTTCCACATAGCAAGTTGAAGTTCGTAGATCTGCACAAGGAAGAGCTGCATCATCAAAAAGACCTTGAACACTCAGCAAAGCATCAAGGTAATCATTTTTGCAAATTTTGAATTTTTGGACAAAGCTAAGTTTTTGGTGGTTTAGGCAAACAGGAGGACTGTTCATTAACCACCGAAAGCAGAGCTTTCGGTAGTTAATACACCTAGAATTCCTCTGTGTTAACCACAGAAACCTGTAACTGGACAAAGAAAGCTAAATTTTGCACAGATCAAGGTTTTTCTGATCCAAATCATTTGAAAACACTCATGATGGATAGATGATGAATTATGTATTCAGTTTCAAGATCCATTTTGGTGCATAAGGATTAAAAAAGGTAGTCAAGTTGGTTTTGGCACCTATTTTGGTGGCAACAAATTGGGATTTTATGCACCTCTCAACAAATTCGAATTTTATCTCTTGGAAGAGTCATCAATCAGCCTTGGAAGGCTATTCTACACTTCACAAGAAATCTACAAGATTTGAAGACATGAAATGTGGGATTGACCTCATTTTGAGGATCATTCCTTATCTTTTGCAAGTTAGTTTTGACTTTCTATTTTAGGCATATCTGATCCATTAATTCAGGATCTAGATATTGTGTTGTAAAAGCTATAAAGCTGAAAATAGAAGATAAACAAAAGGTTCGATTCTGAGTTCTATATTCTATTGTTTTGTATGAAAGACGCTTTCTTTAATATATCAGCCTGCAAGCTTCTTTCATTGGTTACTGTCAGACCTTCTTTCATCTTTGTCTATGCATATGAGTGGAATTCGTTCTTTTGTCTCTGTTTAATGATCCTATGGTAGCTGTCATATTACTTTTGATTGTTAAGCAAGAATCATAAGCATCTTTGGCTAGTTTGTTGACCCATCATATATATGGTTTATGTATGTTTTGGTTAACTGATTAGTTTTCTTATCCATCTGTTATACAAACCTATCTGACAATAGCTCTTGAAGGCCTTGCATTGCATGAATATAGTTAGACTGTCTTGAAAATATAATCTAGAGGTTAAGATATTCATCTTGATCCAAACCCACACTTATTATTGAGAAAATAGTTTCCAAAAAGATTAAGTTACCGGGCATCTATGACTTAAAGCCTAGGAGGGTTTCCTGGAGTGATAACACTTTCATTAGCTGCCCCAGTGACAGTTTCAGGGACATCTGAAGCTTTAGCAACATCAATGGAGAAGATGAATTTACAAGGAACAGAAATCAAAAGATTGGAACAGGAGATAGAGAATATCCAAAAGCTAAAAGCTTCTTTCCAAGCCAGTTGCAATACAGAGAGGCACACATCAGAAAAATTGAAGAAGGAGATACAACAGCTGCAGAAGATGACAGTTGTGGGCAAAACACTGGTAGAAGCCAAAGAGAACATTTGGATGGATATCTCAAAATCCATAAATGAAATCTTGCCCATGGTGCAAATCATGTTTGAACAACATGAACTGGTGTCGAGGAGCAAGCATGTTATCGATCGGATAAAGGGAGAGTTGGGAGAAATTCCCACAGAAACAAATGAAATCATTAGGTTTCTTAATTAGAAAACTAAAGAAGAGATGGAAAATTTGAAGATTGAGGATAGAATAGAGACTATCCTCGAGGTCAAGAGGGTTCTGACCAAAAGAGGACTGATGTTGCAATTGGAGGAGAAATCCTAGAACATGGATATTGGAGTTCATAGATTTTTCAGTAAGATCGATGTTTTGCAAAAGAAAGGTCTTCCCAGTTTACAGGTTCTGAATGACAAGCTGATGACACTCTCTGATTACAAGCAAAAAATCACTACAGTGGAAAAGGACAGCTCCAATTTTTCAGGGATACAGGGTAGCATCACAGGCAAAGAATTTTTAGAGACTATGCAATTGGACCTTAGCATCTAGCATGAAATCAAGCATATCTTCAACATCAAGCCAACTTTCACAAAATACACAGAAATGGATGAAATGTATTGTAGGCTATTAAAAACCATCATTCCCAATCAACAAAGACGGGAAGAGTTGTGTGAATTGATCGAATAAAGGATGAGGTGTACAAACCAAGTCATCATGCTGGGCATTCAAAGTCAAGTGAATGACTCCCCAACGTACTTCCCCAAAATCAACATGAAGAGTCTAACAAATCATTAGCAGTTCCTACAATTTTGTATTTTGTTATCTAGTTAGTTAGCCTGAAATTTTTCCACGTCCTGATCATTAATGACAGGATCGATTGTAATATTTTCTATATATACTTCAAATTTCGAAGTGCTGAGGGTTGATCTTTACGCCCTAGCAAGCTGTAAGCACTGTAATCTTTCTCAAGAGATTTACCAGTAATAAAAAGGACATTTCACAGGATTCCTGCGTGTTAACTGTTGGTGATGTTTTCTTCTTTTCGTTTAATGGTTTTTCTATCTTTGTAATCATTTATGTTTTCTATATCTGATCATTTAAAAGAAGTTGAAGTTGCAGAATTTATCTTTGTATACTCTGTTTCTGGCTTTTAAATATCTAAATGTTTATCTTCTGACGTTATGATAAAAAAATTCTTAAATGCTTCTTTGTTATAATTGATTTTCTCATATTTTCTGCTACCCATCATTTTATTCTAAAGGATCTAACAGTTGCATTATCCTGCCCTGTGAAAACACCTTATAAAATTTGTTCTTTGATCTCAAACTTTATAAAACAGACCCCATGGCCCAATGGATGCGTAAGCGATATTTCAGCCATTTTTATAAAACAAACAATACAGTCTCATTTATTTAACTAGCCTAATATCTAAAACCTAAAACAAAGTTAAATCTTACAGAGAGATCCCTCTCTGAAACTGGAAGGGTTGGATCCCAATTTCGAAGCGGTTGACTAAAGTTACCTCTGGTAAATTTATTCTACATAGCGACAACCTCTGGGAATTTACAGAGCGATAACATAGTGGTGACCATACTCGGGAACTGAACAAACTTTCCATCGCACGATTTATTTTCCCTAGACAAAGAAAAAATTATTTCTGAACTAATCACAAAATCTAAACTTATAAAGAGATAATGTTCATAGGTTGTTAAAGTTTGTATATAATTATTTGAAAATTTCTAAAAATTAAAAATTAAAAATTTTGGCTCCTAAAAGAGTTTTCACTAGATCTCATCCAGATCCAGAACCTACAACAGCAATAGACAATCCCAAAAAATTACTTAGAAAGAAAAATGTTGCAGAGGGTTCCGGGAGTCACAGTGCTCTTCATCGGTTCCCTTCTCTCCCAAAGAAACTGGTTGCCCTTCAAGATCTCAAGTTTGACATATCTTTTGAACAAATCCTTTTTAGAACAAAATCCGACAGCTTTGTAAGTGAAACAATCTTAGATCAAGCCATCCTACAACCCAGGACCCCTGAAATACTATCTCCCAGGGAAAACGTTGATCAAATATTTTTCAGGAATTTGACAAGTTAGAAGACCTAGTAGCAAATCTTGATCAAGCCTTAGAAAAAGCTCACTTTCAATAGTCAGTCGAACTTTCTGCCTTGACTATTGTTGCAGCTTCTGTTAATCCTAAACTAGCTCACTCTGTTCCTCCCATCCCTTCATCTTCCACAACCTCTGTCACCTCCCCTCCAATCACACAGGTTGTTGTCCATCCTCCTCCACCAATCATGGCAGCGAGATATGCTCCATTGATGTTAGTCGCTCCTTTATATCCCATGCCCTAGGACTATCAAACCAGACTTCCTCAGTTTGAAGGTACTAGTCCTCTGAATGCACAACAACATGTTGACAAAATGAATGATTATTTTGATTTGCAGGAAGTTGATGAGGCTGATGTGCAGATGAGACTATTTGCACAGAGTCTGACTGGAGAGGTCAAAAAGTGGTTCAAAACCTTACGTGTTTCTTCCATAACTGGCATTGTTGCTTTTCATCAATTTTTTCTTGACATATGGGAGGTAAAGAAAAATCCTCTCCAGATCTTGTCAGAATATGAGAATATCAGAAGGAACCAAGGAGAGACAGTGCAGAATTACTGCACTCATTTCAACAATCTGTACAATGCAATTCCAGCTGATATCAAACCACCTCAAGGTTTGGCATTAATAAAATTCCCCAATGGATTTGATGTTGACATGTCATGTCAGCTAAGAGAAAGAAATTTTGCTACTCTGGAAGATATGCAGAAAAGTGTCGTTAGTGTGGAAGCAAATCTTTTAGCCAGAAGAGCCAGGCAGAGAACAGAAAGGAGTGTCACCATTAAGGAAGATCCTTCCACTTCCTCATCAGATGCCAAACTAGATTCTCTAGCCAAATCTATGGAGAGAATGATCAAGAGACTTACTATAGTTGATAGAAACCCACCCTGGGAGAACCAAGCTGCTCCTCAAATTCGAAACCCAAACTTTAGAAGAAATTCGCCCCAGATCCGGTAGAGAGATCCTAGAGATCAAAGAGAATAGAGGGGACCCGATCAGTAGATCAGACCACCCCTCCAGGAGAATTACGCTGATGATGGGGAGAAGGTAATCGATAAGTTTGATGACACTCATATAAACCTCATGGGCTTTTACGACGACAAATCCATTTTTCTTATTCAGGAAGAGCACGAGTTTTTTCTCCTTTAACAAACAGAGGTAAATGAGGAAGTAGAAGAAATAGAATAGAAGGCCTTTGAAAATGCTATAATGGAGTTCCACGGGTAGTATAATCTGAGAAGCAAGAAGGAAAATGGAAACCTTCCAAAGAAGGTTGCTGAAACAAAGAAGGCTACTGAAACAAAGAGAATAGTTGAGACCAAGAAAACCCTAGAAACCTCTCCCAAGAAATTCCCTGAGAGGAATAATGTTGAATCTCCTGCAAAAGGAACTCTCGAAATTTTACAAAGATCAAATCAAACTGAGGTTTCATCAACTAGTCAACCAAGTGCTTCTGCCCATAAGACTATAATGGATAAACCAGAAGTGCAGAGCCTAAGAAAAGTTTCCACTACTTTCAGCCTTGAAGGGGAACTAGCTAAACTGAATATTCCCATTCCCCTTTTTGAGTTGATGAGAAAGAACGCTTACAGGTCTCAGGTGATTAAAGCTTTAAGCATCGAACCAGAGATGGGTACGAAAGCCTTGAATGTCGGATCAACAAATTACTCGAACATAGTAAATCCTTTTGATGATCAACCAGAGCTCCTGTTTGGTCCTGAAGTTGATGGTCAAACCGACAACGGTGTCATTGCCCCTTTCTACATCAGCCTGAATATCCACGACTCGATCTTACACAACGTTATGCTGGATTCAGGTGCCTCTCACAATCTGATGCCCAAAGCTATGATGGAAAAATTGGGACTTGAGGTCACCAGACCCTACAAGGATTTTCATTCTTTTGACTCTAGAAAGGTCAAATGTATAGGGCTAATTAAGGATTTATGCATCACCCTAGCTCAAATCCTAGTAAAGAGTATGGTGATGGATATCATAGTTGCAGACATTCCCGCAAAATATGGTATGTTACTGTCAATATCATGGGGAGCTAAGCTGAAAGGAACCCTGCAACTAGATATGTCCTATGCCACCATCCCGGTATTTGGACAACAGAGAAGACTGTATAGAGAAACCCTGATGAAGTATATGGTAAGTAATCAATAAAAGCCACACAATTACCCACTATACTCTGCACACTCTGATCTAGATTCTTTCACTCTGTACAATGATGGTGACTTGGAAGAACAAATCGCTCAGTTGGAAGATGATACACCTAATTCAAAAGAAGATAAAGCAATCACTAAGGTAAGAAATACTAAAACTATGGAAAGTGAGGAACTACCAGCATAATTTTGGAGCATGGATTTTGATGGAGTTGAGAAAGGAGGGAGCTGGAGCTGGAGTTTGGTTGCATAATAATAGATCAAGGTATTCAGAGAGTCATTCTTACAAACTGAATTTCTAATGCACTAACAACATAGCTGAGTATGAAGCTTTGATGCTCAGCCTTAAACTACTGAAGAAGGTTGGTGCCAAACATATTATGGTAAGGGGTGATTCTGAATTGATTATTAAGCAAATTAAAGGTGATTATGTAGCTAAACATCCCAGACTTAGAGCGTACAGGAATGTTGTTTTCGATGCCCTTCATTGCTTTACTGAAATTGACTTGCAGGTAATGCCCAGGGGACAAAACATACTTGAAGACAGGTTGGCTACATCAACAGCTACATAAAAAATATATTTATGTCCCACTCGCAAATACACAATGGAGGTGAAGTGCATACAAATCGTTCCAGACAACATCAGATACTGGTAGGTATTTGGGAATGATGATCAAATTAAAGACTTCCTACAGTGTAAGAATGATTTTGAATGTACAAATATAGATTTAGAGAATGATAATGATGATGTAAATAAATTTGTTTTTGAAAATGGTAGTGTAAATAAAGTAGATTCAGGTGAATTGAAAGAAAATGAGGTACATTCTGGTATTTTACAGTTGAAAAATAATGTGTTACCTAGAGGTTTAGTTCCACTAGAAGACTTGTTATATTTTAACGATGTAGCGAAAAAACCAAAAATTGAAGCTAGTGGTAAAGAGGTGGAAGAGTGTAACATAGGAACAGAAGAAAAACCCAAGATGATAAAACTTTCCAAATCTCTACCCCCTGGGCAAAAACGCAAATACATTGAACTCTTTAAGGAATATGTAGATGTGTTTTCTTGGGGTTATGAGGACTTAAAATCCTATAACACAAGTATCATACAGCATCGGATCCCAATAAAATAACACAAACCCTTCAGGAAGAAACTTAGGATAATTAATCCCAAGTTTCTTCCCCTAATAGAAAAATAAATCAAAAAAATGTATGATGCAAAAATTATAGTCCCCTTCAGATTTTCCAAATGGGTTTCTAACATGGTTCCTACCAGGAAGAAAAATGGTGAAATCAAGCTTTGCGTTGATTTCATAAATCTGAACAAGGTTTCTCTCAAAGACAATTACCCTTTGCCTAAGATGGACCACATCTTACAAAAGGTAGTTGGGGCCAATAGGATCTCCTTACTAGACGGTTTCTCAGGTTATAACCAGGTTCTTGTTCACCCAGATGATCAGGAGAAAACATCTTTTACCACACCCTAGGGAACCTTCATGTATGTGAAGATGCCCTTTGATTTGATGAACTTTGGTGCCACTTTCCAAAGAGCAATGGATATTTCTTTTGTGGACGAACTTGGGAGATTTATAGTCATATATCTAGACGATGTGACTGTCTACTCCAAATCTGATGAGGAACAATTGCAGCATCTCAGACGTGTGTTTGAGAAGTGCAGAAAGTTTGAGATTTCATTGAATCCGAAGAAAATTCTTTTCGGTTTAGAGGAAGGCAAGTTGTTGGGACACATAATCTCTAAAGATGGAATTAAAATAGATCTCGACAGGATAGAAGCCATCCAGAAGGTGGAACACCATAGGAACATCAAAGAGCTACAATCATTCATTGGCAAAATAAATTTCCTCAGAAGATTCATACCCAACTTGGCCGAACTTCTTAGGAACATCACAAATATGTTGAAAAAAGAGACAAAAATCAGATGGAACACTAAGTCCAAATAGTCATTTGAGCAGGTGAAACATTGACTCACCCAAGCGCCAGTTTTGATCAGCCCAGATTACACCAAAGACTTTTTCCTTTTCTCTTTTGCATCTGAACACACCATCACAACAGTACTATTGCAGAAAAATAGTGAAGGGTACGAACAACCCATAGCATTTTTCAGCAAGGCTTTGAGAGATGTTGCGTTGAACTACAACATAATGGAGAAACAATGTTTTTCCATGGTAAAGGCCATAAAAGATTTTAGAGTCTATATTCTTCATTCTCACACAATTACATATGTTCCAAACGCAGTGGTAAAGGATATACTGACTCAGGATAATCCATATGGTAGGAGAGGAAAATGGATTGTAGTTATTATGGAATATGACATCAAAATAAAACCCATTAAACTAATCAAAGGTCAGGGTTTGGCCAAACTAATGGTTGAATCTAATTTTCATGCTCTAGACATTAATTTTTTGGCTGCAGTTGACGTGCCGGAAGAGTAGACGACTCCAAATGTAAAAGAGGTATTCTTAAACTCTCCTTTGTACGCAAACCTCATTTTTGTACTTCATAACTTACAAGCTCCTCCTAGTTTGACTAAGACCAAAGCCAAATTCATTAAACTGAAAGCATTGAAATTTTGTGTTCTAGAAGGTAATATTTATTGGAAAGATCATGGTGGTATCTTGCTTAATTTCCTGTTAAAAGACGAAGCTGACAAGGTTCTGCAGGATTTCCATGCAGGAGATTATGGTGGGCATCCGAGTTGGAAGACCACAGCTAACAAGATTCTGAGAGCTAGTTTCTACTGGCCTACATTGTTTGCTGATGTTCATTAGAAAGTTACCTCTTTCCACAAATGCCAGATTTTTGAAGGTAAAAGGAAACTTATGCCTCTCCCCATGAAATCCATCTCAGTTGAAGCTTCTTTCCAACAATGGGGCCTAGATTTTATTGGAGATATACACCCTCCTTCTTCGGGCCAACACAGGTGGATTCTCACTGCCACGGACTATTTCACAAAGTGGATAGAAGTTGCACCATGCAGGCAAGCCACTGACTCTGTTATCACTAATTTTTTGGAAAATAACATCTTGTCTCGCTTTGGATGCCCCAGGAAAATTGTAGCTGACAATGCGGTAGCCCTCAGATCCAAAAAGCTTATAGAGTTTTGTAGCCAATACCACATTATTCTGGGACACTCAATAGCTTATTATCCTCAAGGAAATGGGTTGGCTAAGTCCTCAAACAAAATTCTGGTGAACATCCTCAGGAAAACATTGCAAGAAAATAAGAAATCATGGCATAATAAGTTGGTTTTCTCACTCTGGGCTGACAGAATAAGCATCAAAAGATTAATTGGCATGTCTCCATACCAATTGGTGTATGGTACTGAAGCAGTTTTTCCCCTTTCCTTGGGAGTCCCTATCATGAAACTATTGCAGGAAGCGCAAGTAGAGACAAATGATGTCCAGAGGAGAATAAATCAAATGATTCACTTAATGCAATCCAGGGAAGAAGTATACATCAAGACTCATGTCATCCAGGAGAACATCAAAAAGATTTTTGACAGAAGAACTAAAGAAGATGATTTTGAGTTGGGTGATTTAGTGCTGAAATGGGATTCTAGGAATGAGGATAAGGGTAAACATGGAAAGTTTGATAGCTTATGGAAAGGCCCTTACATCATTCAAGCATTCAGAGGAAATAACGCATTTCTACTCAAAGATAGTGATGGAACAGACCTGCCAGGTCGACCTGTGAATGGCAGGATGTTGAAGCATTACTTTCCACCCCAATAGAGATCTCATAAATCCATTTCCAGTGTACATATCATTCCTTTACATTCAGGTTGTGTTCAGGTGTTATTGATCAGATGGTTGAAGCCCGCAGAGAAGGCCCTAAGCCACTGACCAGTGCCACCAAATTCTCAAAATAAAAACAAACCAGATAGCAAAAATAAGCAATGGTGAAAACCTTTGCAGACATCAGGAAGCAGGTTCTTGGCACCTCGCAAGAAGAGAACCATCCCCAGGTGGAGCCATTGTTATAACCCCATGATTCATAGGATCAACTGGTGACTAGAAAATTTTCACTCTTGGTGTGATTTAGTTGTAAATAATATTTCATTTTGCAAATTATTTTCAAAAGAAAAGAAAAAAGATGAAAAGAAAAAGAAAAAAGAGGGCATAAAAGAAAAATGATATAGCCCCATGTAATAATAATGACTTGATCCATACAGTTTAATCATTGTCTAGTCTTTTTGAATTTATGCTGATAGGATTAGTGAATAAGGCTTGGCTAAACTGTTTAATCTTAGCCAAGTAGATAGGTTAACTAGTGAATAAATTTGATCAAACTGTCTAAACTTGATCAAATAGCCCCAGGGTAGAGTAAATTATTATCCCAACAATCTAATCTGGGCTAAATGTGTTAGGTAGGTAGGGTAGAACCTAGGTTAGTTGTTTTTATTTCAATAAAATAAGCCTAATGATGGTCGAGATTCTTTGTTTTGACCTATGAATGATGTTTTCTAACCCCTTGGTGACCAAAATAAGAAGGAATGGCGATAAAACCCACAAAATACGAGTTATCCTAAGTTTTTTCAAAGTAATATGTTGCACGCTCCGTGATTAAAGGGTGCGTCGAGATCAACGGCTGAGCAAATAGTGCTCAGATCTACGACCGTCAATAAATTCCAGACCCCCCTGACCATTCTACCTTTAATGGTAGGGGGGGTCCGATATGGTGGTTTTTCCCGGCGGGCCCCATCCTAACGTGGCGCAAATCCGTTACGTTGGACCCCCTTGCTCTAAACCATTTACTGCCTACCCCCCCTTCTGACATACCACCAAACTAGCCTTGTTATACCACCGTCGCCTTATGACATCACGCTCCACTACCCCGTTGTCTTGTGATGTCATACTCCACTACCCCGCTCCTATAAGTCTTGTCTCATCAATTCGCTGACATATTCTCCCCACTTACCCGTCACACATCAGGTCTCGTTTCACCTATCCTCCAATCATTTCCTTCCACATCATCCCGACACACCCGTCACCCGTCCTTTACTCTCCACCTCATACCCAGTTATCCGTTGGCCAATTAAAACAGGCTAACATATCCGTTAGCATGCTGACATGTCCCCCGCACCCAACGGATACCCATTCGCCCAAATTTAATCTCATTTCCACCATTATCACACTGTTCACATTTTCTCCGCATACCAGAAGCTCTTTTCACCCGCCATTTTCATCCAGTAACCAAGTAAAGTCAAGTATCCTCTAACATTTTTTATTTTAGCTACAGGTACCAGTTGAATTGATGGCGCCAAAATCTAAGAAATTAGAGGTCGAGGAAAACCTGTTCCTCTCGCCTCCTGTCGATCTCGACCGGATCCTGCTAGCTGACAAAGACTACCTGATCTCAGAGACCAGGTGCGAATTCAATTTTGCTGAATTGCATTCATGGTTCAGGGACACCTTCCTGGATCAAAGTGACAAGATTGGACTCTAGGATTCCAATCTCCCACTGCATCTCTTTCCCTAAATTCACCATTTTCCCGAATTCGCCCTCAAGTGTCAAGCGCATTATCTCCCCGATCAGAGAGCCATTGTTTCATCGTCTGGAGAAATCCTTTTCACTATCACACTCGAGGCCATTAACCAGATGATGCAAATCCCAAGATCCGAATCCCCCTCTCCTTTCACCCTTGAAGTTCTAACTGAAATGTACCAGAATCTGTCTTTTCCCCAGAGAGTGCAGATTTTCAAGTTTTTCCTCCCACAGAATGCCCAATTCCCCAAGAAAAATCCCCCCTACTATTCTTCCATGTTTTCAGAAAAAGAAAACCAAGTCATTTTATTCTTGTGTTGTCTGCTTGGTTATTATTCAGACGAATGGGTGGATGATCCAGTCTTAAGTTTCTTGTCAATTTTTTCGGTTGAAGAGAAAGCCACCACTCAGTTCAACTACAACAGTTTTCTAGCCAAGAACATACATGAGCAACTTTTCAGATTTCTCACAGAGGGCATGTTCCGGTATTCTTCAATACTGGCTTACATGTTCATGTTCTTTCAAGAAGATAAGTTCTTGTTTCCCATGCAGAAACTGGACTAGGACGACAGACCATGGCCTGTCACCTCTTGGACTTTGCTGCTAAGGAAAAACTCTCCAGAGTTTAATTTTAAGCAATTCATTGAGCATTTTTACCATCCAGTGGTAAGCATGCTCAGTGTTAGACAAGAACCGAGGATAAATGAGGAGATACAAAGAATTATACACCTCTCGGACCTCACCAAGACTGGAGATTGGTATTTGTATCAGAATCACATGGAAATCAAAATTTATGGATGTGAGTTGGATCCTTATAAACTTCCAAGATATGTACCTGTAAGGATATTTTCCTTGGAATACATCAGGAAAATGATCAATTCAGATGACATACATTTTGTATCTTTGAAGAATAAACAACAGTTGAGAATTAAAGGGAAGATATGATCCTTTATCTGTAATAGTCGAGCTGTCGGGGAAGAGGCAAACAAGCTAGTAAAGGAAATGAAGTTTGGTATCAGTTTCCCTTGGCACTATGATCCATGTGGGATCATTGCAAAAATGAGATTGAGAAATAAAAATTTCCCATATGCTCATGTGCCCAAACCTAAGATCGAGAAATATGTGAATCAAACAGAGTGGGAGGTGAACACTCTGAAAGATGTTGAACAACAATCTCCTCCAGCCATTATTTCACAGACCATTACTCCACAGATACCAAAGGAGAAAAGGCCCAGAAAGGATGCCTCCCCTCCGATTACTGAAGTCTCAACTGAGGAATTCCAGGTGTATAAGAAAAGGCCCAAAACCAATCACATCACTGACAGGTCTGGAGAGGAAGAGACCCAGTCTACCATAATAGTCCAGGGAGAGATTTCACCATCTTTCTCAGGCAGCCAGTAGATGATGTCTACTTCTTCCTCAAAGAAGTAGACTGATACCACTTTGACCACCCAACCATCACAAGAGTCTGCAAAGCTGAGTATCTTTGAGAAATATGATTTAATCAAGAAGAAAAATGAGATGATGACAAGCAGCACCTATGCTCAGTTCTGGAAGCAGACCTCCACAGCACAACATAGGTTACTCTCTGCCTTTGATACGGAAAGAGGGAGAATGCACATGGCGTTATTACAAGCACAGGTGCCTCATCCAAAGGAAATCACTGATTACAAAAGGTCAACACCGGAGTTTGATTCCAAGCAGGTACATCCAACTGATCATATAGATTTGCATAGACAGACTGGAGAAATGGTTTTCTCAACATTGGCCAATGCTTCCACAACTGCTGCAAAACTACCTGTTTCTGTGAACAATGTTCAGACTCAAATAAAGCTGGAAAATGTGTCATCTTTTGCAAAAGATAATAGGATCAAGTATTTGGAAGAGCTGGTACTTAAAATTGGGTATGACCCCTCAAACGTGAAAGTAGTTGAAGAAGTACTGAAGAAAAAGAACGCTGACATGGCCTCTTTGAGGAAGCAATTAATGTTGAAATAATGTAACTGCGAAGAGAATTCTTATTATTTTGTTATTGGATTAAATCCCCATTGTGGATTAATCATGTCATTATTATTATTTTTATTATTAGATTAATCCCCATTGAGGATTAATCAAGTCGGTAATTGT
>ML812647.1:170929-190221 GCA_009831015.1 Picea engelmannii
CCCAGGATAAATGTTGTGTCTATTGTGGATGTGTATTTCTCAGTGATCTTGTTCTTATTATGCTCTTATCTTATGAAATGCAAAGAACTATAATAATGGCATAAACATTAACAATTAAAAATGTCATCTACTGAAGATTCACAAACCAAAGAGATGGCAGAGATAGAGGGTCAAAAAGAGGAGATGCTAAAATTGATCATGGAGCAGAATGCACAGATAAAAGAGATGGATGCAGAGCTGGAAAAACTAGTAAAGGAAAAAGAATAGACAAAGCCTATGGAGGTCATCCCTTTAAGTGCAGTTCCCCTCACAAGAGTTAGCACAGTGACAGCATCAACCACTACCATTGCAGAACTTTCATCAGCTGCCCCAGTGACAATTCCGGAAACATCTGAAGCTTTAGAAACATCAATGGATAAGATGACTTTACAAGGAACGGAAATCAAAATATTGGAACAAGAGATAGAGAATCTCCAGAAGCTAAAAGCTTCTTTCCAAGCTAGTTACAATACAGAGAGACACACATCAGAAAAACTGAAGCGGGAGATACAACAGCTGCAGAAGTAGACAGTTGTGGGCAAAACACTGGTAGAAGCCAAAGATAACATTTGGATAGATATCTCAAAAACCATAAATGAAATCTTGCCCATGGTGCAAATCATGTTTGAACAACATGAACTGATGTCGAGGAGCAGGTAGGCTATCGACAAGATAAAGGGAGAGTTGGGAGAAATTCCCACAGAAGCAAATGAAATCATCAGGTTTCTTAATTCGAAAACTAAAGAAGAGCTGGAAAACCTGAAGATTGAGGATAGAACAAAGACTATACTCAAGGTCAAGAGGGTTATAACCAAAAGAGGACTGATGTTGCAATTGGAGGAGAAAGCCCAGAACATGGATATCGGAGTTCAAAGATTTTTCAGCAAGATCTATGTTTTGCAAAAGAAAGGTCTTTCCGGATTACTGGTTCTGAATGACAATATGATGACACTCTCTGATTACAAGCAAAAAATCACCACGGTGGCAAATGACAACTCCAAGTTTTCAGGGATACAGGGTAGCATCATAGGCAAAGCATTTTTAGAGACTCTGCAACTGGACCTCAACATCCAGCATGAAATCAAGGATATCTTCATCATCAAGCCAACTTTTGCAAAATACGCAGAAATGGATGAAGTGTACCGCAGGCTATTAAAAATCACTATTCTCAATCAGCAAAGATGGGAAGAGTTGTGTGAATTGATCGAATAAAGGATGAGGTGTACAAACTAAGACAACATGCGGGGTAGTCAAAGTCAAGTGAATGAATCCCCAACGGCCTTCCCCAAAATCAGCATGAAGAGTCCGACGGGTCATTAGCAGTTCCTACAATTTTGTATTCTATTATCTAGTTAGTTAGCCTGAGATTTTTCCACGTCCTGATCATTAATGACAGGATCGATTGTAATCTTTTCTATATATACTTCAAATTTCGAAGTACTGAAGGTTGATTTTTACGCCCTAGCAAGTTGTAAGCACTGTAATCTTTCTCAAGAGATTTACCAGTAATAAAAAGGACATTTCACAGGATTCCTGCGTGTTAACTGTTGGTGATGTTTTCTTCTTTTCGTTGAATGGTTTTTCTATCTTCGTAATCATTTATGTTTTCTATATCTGATCATTTAAAAGAAGTTGAAGTTGCAGAATTTATCTTTGTATACTCTGTTTCTGGCTTTTAAAGATCTAAATGTTTATCTTCTGACGTTATGATAAAGAAATTCTTAAATGTTTCTTTGTTATAATTGTTTTTCTTGTCTTTTCTGCTACCCATCATTTTATTCTAAAGGATCCAGCAGTTGCATTATCCTGCCCTGTGAAAACACCTTATAAAATTTGTTCTTTGATCTCAAACTTTATAAAATAGACCCCATAGCCCAATGGATGCATAAGCGATATTTCAGCCATTTTAATAAAACAAACAATACAGTCTCATTTATTTAACTAGCCTAATATCTAAAACCTAAAACAAAGTTAAATCTTACAGAGAGATTCCTCTTTGAAACTGGAAGGGCTAGATCTCAGTTTCGAAGCGGTTGGATAAAGTTACCTCTGGTAAATTTCTTCTACATAGCGACAACCTCTGGGAATTTATAGAGCAATAACACTTTCTTAGGTATTCTCTGCATATGAATATTTGCTTCAAGAACAAGCATGGTCCTGTCTCAGGCACTTTTATACTCTTGTATTTTATTAAACAAACATGAGTACCACCTCTCTAAAAATGCAGAAGGATTTATCCTCATGATGTTATCTTAAAGAACTTGAACAATCTTTTAGATCAACAAAAATCAAATTGGAAAAATAAAGACATGGGAATGTTTTTTGTCATTTTCCGTCACGCTTTGTAATTGAATTATTTGGACCCCTTAAACTCAATATTATTTTTATGAAATTTGGAAGAAGATAAAGGAATATGTCCTCTACATCTTGTTAAAATTTCATACTCCAATTCCAAGTATTAGTTGGACACAAGTCAAAGCACTGAACCCTGTTTCTAGAAAATTCTACACACATTGTCTAAATAGTAGCAACTTAGGTGCAGTACCTAAACTCAATAACTTTTGATGAAATTTGATGAGTAGATAGAGAGATATATCCAGTGCAACATATTCAAATTCCAGACCTCAACTCCAAAGTATGAGAATGTGTCAATCAAAATACTAGGCCTCTTTCAACACATAAATAAAATTTGGAAATTACTGCACACTAGTTTTGGACATCTGCATGGCATCAACTTTTGCTTAAAATTGATGAGTATGTAGAAATATGTTTTCTTGACACCATGTTCAAATTTCAAACCTGATTCTAAACAATGAGTGTGCATTGATCAAAATACTAAACCAACACTCTAACTCTAGGTTTGAGCACAAGGTCTCAACTCCATATCTACTTCTGAAATTTGGTGTGAAGGTATAAAAATATCTCCTCTATACATATCCTGTAAATTTAGTTTATGATTTCAATATACAAATATACAAGATAGCGTAGATTAGAAAACTGAAACTGTAAATTTAGTTTATGATTTCAATATACAAATATACAAGATAGCGTAGATTAGAAAACTGAAAGATTATCTAGACCCAAAGACACTCCAATATCAAATTGTGTACACACTTCCTAAGGAGGGATCTATAATCTAAAGACCAACGCTATACTAGGAGCAACTATGCTAATTTTATTATATAGACACAACTTTCACATTAAATAAGTAATCAAAGAGGGAACACACAGTTAGTCCTACATGGCATTGAAGGTTTGAAGGTCCTTTGTGATAAGGGTAATCATGTGAATATTGAGATAATGTGAGGACTCATTATAGAGGGACTTTGTATAATTGTTTTACGACATAAATCTGTATGAAATTATTATTTTTTGTTGTTAAAATCTATTTTTAAATGTAAAAATGAATTCAGCATGCTGAATTTTTTTTGGGAGAATTGGATTATACAGAAATAATCACTGAAATCTGCATATCTAACAATTTCTTATAGGATTTCAGGCAAAAATCCCCAAAAAATATCGTCAGAAAAGAATCATTTTGTAGAACGTTTAAACTACTGCTTATAGAGAGATCAGCTATCTAGCACTTGAAACATTCTCTAAACAAAATCCGATCAAACACCAAAGGAAAAGTTCTCATCAAACTACCGAGTTTCAAATCGATTCAAAGATGCCAAGATCCCTGGACAGAGCTCCACCATGAATGAAATTTAAATTATAATGAGATTACAATAAACTCTATATTTTGAAAAAAAACTGAACAGAATTTTTGGAAAAAAAAGTACTTTCTGCTGGATATCCTACACACCCACGGGTAAGAGCCGAAACATACCCTTGGAAAACTGGAGCATAGCCGTAAATACTTATTTTGACTCTTAAAATTAAACTAAATAGTGTTGTTTCATTGAGGCTTGGCGTGGAATTTCAAATTTACTTTATTTGTCAAGTGAAAATTTGATGACAGTTATTTGTTTTTTGTGCCCGTCATTTTAAGTTTCAAGTACAATCATTTTTTTCTCCAATATACAAAAATTTGTAACAAAAACCTTTTAATGAAAAAAATATAAAAATAAGATACATCTGTTAAAATAAAAGAGAAATGGCATTTCAAGCTTACTTTTCAGAGCTTGCAATCTAAGGAAAAACTTATGGGCAACATCAAATTCCATTTAATGTTTCAATTACTCTTCTAAGGAACCTTTGTAAGTTTGTCAAGTCCTGTAGGTTATACAGTAGAGCTTAAGTAAGCTAAGTACCTACTAAAAATTATAAATTATGACGAGTTCGAATTTTACATAACGATAAATAATGACGTGTAGATTTAGTATATAACTGTCAAATATGTTTTAAAATGAAAAAAAAACGTCATGTGAGAAGTCAAATTCCAAGCCTGATTGAGGCATTATAATTGTAAACGCCATTTACATTTTCGTGACTGTGATGGTTTTCCCTTTTTTAAGATTTTTCAAAACATGTGAAGCCGTCTCTTTGTACTTTCATCCTGTTATAACTTCAGCATGTGTGCTTCTGCATCAAATGAAAGTCAGAGAAGACTCTCAATACAAATCTTGCAGGACGGCAGGCAGGCAGGCATTGAATGAATGTTCATGCTCTTTGCAGTGATTCTGTTCAATTCAACCATTTTAACTGAAATATACTTTGGGAAAATAACAACTACTCTGTCATAGCTGTCCAGGTTTGATTCCCAATGCACCCTGATTTGCACTCTGTCAAATCTACATTGGAGTCCTTCCTTGTTTGCACACTGTCAAATCTACATTGGAGTCCTTCCTTCGAGCAACATATTATAGGAAGGCGGCCAATTTCCAGCGTGCTACGCAGCATTGAAGACTGCGGCAGGTGGATTATAGGCAGTCGGATTTGAATTGCTATCCAGATCCGACGGCCTATAATCCACTTGTTGTAGTCTTTCAATGTTGCGTAACAGGCTGGACACGATCTCACTCCTGTAAAACAAAGGATTTGTTATTTAAAAAACAAAACATTAGTAGTAAGTAAAAATACATTAATCATATTCAATTACTTTAATTTAAATGTTTTTTTTTTCAATCAATTTTGCTCAAAATTTGGAGACAAATTATTGGAAATGCAGATTTAAATGATTAAATATGTATAATCCAATCCAAATGTCTCAAAAAATTTCAAATTTATACATTAAAAATTACAATTTAAACAACAAAAATTGCAATTTATATCTCCAATTTTAATGAAAATTTTCTTAAAATAAAACATTTATACCACAGGTATTCAACCACCACTTGCTTTTATGTTTTTTATTCTTTTGCAAAGGAGACAAATTATATCTCATCAAAAATTGGCAAGTCAAGATTGATGACTGAGCTGTCATATATCATAACCCAAAGGAGGTGGGGTCAGTACGTCCCTACAAGGGGTCCTCATCTGATATGCTAAAATCTGACGTGCTGGCTAGGGCCATTATCTACAAGATTGCCTTTATACTTTAAACAAAACATATAATCTAGTGTTGAACATCGTATGCTTGGTGATGGTCAGGTGGGTTCCATGAAATCCGAGCCATAACACCCACTCACTCTGGGATGACTTATCCTCGAAGAATCTTATCCTCAAAAGAATTCCCATAACGGTTTTTGCTTTTCAAGATCTGACTAACATACTGCAATTTTTATTGATGATTCACCTGCCACTTCTCCAACATTTATGTTCTATCTGCATACTTTCTACATAAATACTAAGCAACTTGTTATCTTCTTATTGTGTCCTCTGAAGATGGTAGTGAGTCATTAACTCTACTTTTCTATGACAGTACATTTTATGGATAAGCAATCCCGGGCTTCAATATCCTCTCTCACCATATCCAACGAGATAAGTTTATCAGAGAACATATTCGTCCATGAAAACATGCCAGTTTAGCTTCATTTTATATAATCCTTCATTGATATCCATCTGTTTACAGTAGAAGCTTTGATTTTTCTATTTCCGATTTAAATTTAAGAGTGTTGGGTGTTATATATTTCTTCATAATGTACAATTTTTTCCTGTTTCTTTTGAATTTTCTTTAAAATTAGGTTAGCCAAGAAATTTTGTGATCCCAAACCACTAAACAATTTGTGAATAATATGTAACAACTATGTTTTAGTGAATTCATATACGTAGGATACCATGAATTAGAGAAAAGACGAAGACTGGAAGAGCGAGGCTAAAAGGATCCATCCACCCTGATAGTGTAAAACATAAATAAATTCTTATGGTCAAAAAGTCAGTCGTCGCCATGATAAAGTGAAAGTTCAAAAGGATGAGCTACCCACATGGTTATAACTGTCGAATCTTTAAATTAGGATCATGTCCATTGGTGCACACCTATTTTCTCAATATCTATTTTATTTTTATTCGATTATACAGTTAATTCTGGTGTGCATGGATATGTTCTCTTTGATTATACAGTTAATTGTGGTGTGCATGGATATGTTCTCTTTGATTATACAGTTAATTCTGGTGTGCATGGATATGTTCTCTTTGCTGTGTGTATGGATATGTTCTCTTCGCTGTGTATGGATTTTTGGATATAAACTGTGTATAGAATTTTGAAAAAGATTTTTGGATTTGGATATAAACTGTGTATAGAATTTTGAAAAATCCAATGTTTTGATGAGATTGCTGTGTATGGATTTTGGATATAAACTGTGTATAGAACTTTGAAAAATCCAATGTTTTGAGAGGACACTCCACCCATGACAGCGATAAAATTTTGAAATATCCAATGTTTTTAGTGGACACTCCACCCATGACACCCATGACAGCAATAAAACTTTGAAACATCCAATGTTTTGAGTGGACACTCCACCCATGACAGCAAATGGTTAAAACTAGATTTTCATCATCTTTGATTCTTTTCCTGGTTCAAGACATCTTTTTCTTTTTATTTTAGCTTGTTTTCGCTTAAGTCGTGTAATCTTTCTAATGGTGAATTTTGATAGATGCAATCTTTTCATGTGTCTTTCCACTTCAAATCAAGAGACAATTCTTTTCCTGGTTCAAAACATCTTTTTCTTTTTGTTTTCGCTTAAGTCATATAATCTTTCTTATGGTGAATTTTGATAGATGCAATATTTTCATGTGTCTTTCCGCTTAAGATCTTCAAATCAAGATCTTAAGAACTTGTCACCAAAATTATATGTGCACAAAGCTCTTATGGTGAATTTTGATAGATGCAATATTTTCATGTGTCTTTCCGCTTCAAATCAAGATCTTAAGAACTTGTCACCAAAATTATATGTGCACAAAGCTCTCAATCTTCTCTAATAGATCATAGATTCTGGCAAACATATAATAATATCTTAAAAATTGTTTTGAGCTCTCAAAAGCATTATGCAAGTGCAACATTATTTGGAATGTTATAATATTTAACTGTGTCCCAATAAAGAGAATACTGTACGACATGTAACACAAATAAGACAAGTTGGTTTAACAATGGTTCCAACAAGAATTACTTGGTATTGTATACTTACAATGCATGGATTAACAGATAAAAGTAATAGCACATTCAGAAATAAAACACTGAACTAAAGATTTTTATTTCTGGACATACGGTATAGCAATGCTATTGCAATGTACGCCATTGTAATAATCACATTGCCAAATTTACAAGGTGAAGAGGAAAACGCACCTATAGTAAGCTCTGACAGATCTCTACCATTACATTATTTATATACATAACCTCAGTCTACATACTGAACCATACAAGAGCTCGCAAATTTTTGGTCAGTTGTCAGTGCGACCATTGCAGCAATTACACAAAACATACAATTTGGAGCCCACACCAAACACAACAAATGCATATAACTAGATAACCATTACATGATGGTCTGACCACTTCTCCATTTAATATCTTTCACTTGAGATACTCCATCTTTATTACCATTAGCAGAGACCGCGGCTAAGTAATAATCATTTGTACCTGAAAAAATACATATAACTGTTTACATCAAGCTGATCATTCTAAGAACTAAGGACAGGCTACAGCAATGACTAAACTAAGTTAATGCAAACCACAAACATTTAGAGTATATCACTGCTCCTAGACTGGAGTTTAGCTTATACTTATGTCTGCATTACATCCTCAATATTGTTATTCCAATTATATTTACATTTTCTTCATGCAAAGAGAAGAAATACAATAGCAAATATAGACATCTGGTGAATAGTTTCCCAACCACTGGTTTGCCAGTACGATAAATTGGAGATGTACCTGTGATTGTTGCCGGAAGTAAACCATCCCGATTAGACTTTTTAATAATATAGGGAGCCTGTTGCAATTAACGCCAGAGTTAGAAGAGAATCCATATGAGATCTGTTCCACAAAATTTCACCATTTGACCTAAATCTCAAGTCATACCTTGCCACCAATTTCCTCTTGAAGCACCCGTATTGGACGAGCTTGTGTCATCCTCTGTATTATCCTTTATCTGTTGTTTAGACTTTTACAAGCATTAAAAATTTGCAAGTCAATGTCTGTTCAGATACAAATTAGTGCTCTAGAGCTAGTCTCTTTTTGAACACAAATCACTGCATTATAACTTAGCTGTCTTTTAAAACAATTGTATCTATCCAGTACCCACCCCAAGAAGGCTGTCTGTTTTTGTAGTTGAAGGATCATAACACAGATCAGGCCCTCCATAGTACAAAGAAGAACCGAGGAAAGTATCATTAATGTTCTGACTCTTGCCATGAAGGTTTCCACTTTGACCTTGGCCCTTTTGTGAGTTACTGCCTGCAGACATAGAATTGGAAAATTTGAAAAAGAAAACTAGAATGACAATGAAAGCACAAAAATGGCAATTAGTCCTTTATATGCCCCGCAAGAAAGGGGCTGGAACCTATTGGGTGGGTGAGAATGGGTACCGCAAACCTGAAGAACATAACTTCAAGCAGAGAGGGAAACGATAAATATGTTGAACAATCACAGACATGAGATAACACAGTACTGTTTCTTTGATGGTGGTCAATTCTAATGTAATGAATATCTGCTCCTTCACAGCCTTTCAACAAACAACCTCTAGTCTTAATATGACCCTGACAAGATCCAAGCCTTTTTACCAGTTATGAATGACTTTTTGGCATAACCCTAATCAAATATTATCTGATGACACATGCAGGGTAGAACAGACTACTGTACTTGCATAATTGATAAAAAGAAAAGAACCTTTCAGTTGAAGACATTAATTCTTTGTTTGAACTGGATGGCACCTATGTGACTCGAGACACGGGCACCTCATAACCATCCAGATTAGTTAACCTTTAGTTAAGCCACATATTTTGTGCGGTTACAACTGAAACTAACAAACCTAAGGAGCATTTGTTCCCTGTGAACCTCTGGCATCTATTGTTCCCAGCACTTAAATGTTCAGAAAATGTAGCACTGAACATGAGACATGGTATGAATTATATGCTAGGCTATTGATTTTAAATAGAAGGCGGTGAAAATACTAGAAGGATGATATATATATTATACTCTATTCTTTCAATGAAAGAAAAGAACATAGAGACAGGCATCTCATGAATCTTCACTTTTACATAACAAAAACAGACATAACGCATGAAGCAAGCATTGAGTTCAGAATATATGTAAGTAGTTTAATGGAATGGAACTCAGAAGCCTCCTTGTAAATGAATTTAACAAAGAAAAAAACTCAGTATTTATTGCTCTAGAAACAACAAGAAAACATTTGCATACCATTTAGACCTTGACTGGTCCTTGCAACCAAATGCCCCAGACCGGAACTTCTTTGTGCTCCGGTTCCATCACGGTTAGTTGATTCGCTACCCATTGTCTGCAGTTGATTTAATATTCAATTAGCCTCCACTCAAAAATATTTAACTGGCCAAATAGGGAGATTTTACTCATACTCCTAAATGCAAACCTCCATGGAGAAAGCTTAACATACCGACCAATCTCTGTATGTCTACAAGACACTCCATGCCATTAAGAAAATTAACATTTTGTCAACAAAATATAGTGCAGTTGCTATGCCCAAATGCCGTTTAGGTCTCATGCAGATGCCAATGCAAAGCGTAGAACAGAAGTAATTGTGCTAGATGAGGGACGTTGGGAGAGCCAAAATGCTCTGCAATGTTAAGAAGGACCTTTGCATGTATTGGGAAAGAACACCATTTATCATAGCTCGACTAAACCTCTAAAGGGTCTGTGACAAATGCATGCCAGCATAAGCAACAACATCATATTCAAGGTAAAATGGGAAACTCTTCCTGTCCTAAGGCCATAGATATAGATATTTCATTTTGAGAGCCCCCCAAAGCCATATATATAGATAATTGATTGTTGAACAAGGTCATTAAGATTTGATTTTGAGATCTGCCCCACGGTCATAAAGATTGGATTGGTGAAGCTCATGGCTGAAATTTGACTCAGTTACCCATGTTCTTACCATGCCTGCTTGGAAGGGAGAACCATGGCTGCTTGGGAGGCCTGCACTGCATGCCACATCCACGATCTCACTGTGGTTGCTTGTGAGGTCTACAAACACACCACCAATGTTCTCACCATGGGTTCTTTATAGGTCTGCACAGCAAGCTTATGAACTCATGATTTCACCTATAGCGAATCTGGTAACCCGGAGCATTCTCCAAATCACCTTCCACTAAAGAGGGTTATAGGTAAACGCTCATTAGTTAGCCTCTTCGTGCAGGTCTGTCCCCCCTTCTCCCATGGTTTTCACTCAGTAGGACTTAAAATTACAAGCAAAATCATGGATCCTTACAAAACATAGAATAATCAAAATTCAAGAAAAAAAAAATGGCGAGCAAGCTCTCTAGAGAATTAAAACCCAAGTTCTGGAAATAGCATGACCAATCAGAACGCAAGCGAACCTCCATAAATCCAACCAACTATATGGTCTTCAAATAATTAAATTCAATTTCATAGAGAATATATATAAACCTATTCCAAGCAACCATAAAAAAAATCTTCAGAAGGTCAAACTAGAAAACTTGTAAAGAATTTATAAACGGATAATGAGTATTTCTTGTCCAATTGCAGGCCACGATTCATCAAATCATTCATTGTTCCCAGATTGGGTTGACAAATACCTCCTCCTCATGCGTTTGGCGAGTGAAGAGAGACCTGGAATTGGAGTTGGAGTTTCCCAACGACCCAAACAGGCCTCCGCTCGTCCCGCGCACCGAACGCTCCCCTCCAAACAGATCACATATTGATGAAGATGAAGAAGGAGACGAAGAAGAAGTCGACCGACCCTTTCTGCCAGCACCAGAGCCTGAACCTTCCATTACAATTCACCCAACAGAGAGAAAAAGAGCATGCAAATGAAATGAAATGCAAGAAGAGATGGACTGGATTGGGGATGCAAGTTTTTCGGGCTGCATGTATTCGTATATATAGAGGACAAGTAGGCTTCTTTATGCATTCGGATTTTGAGTTGAGTTGTCTTGTGCTGCTGGGCCATTCCGGATATATCGTCCAGCATGTGGGATGGAAAGGAATTCATTCAAATTCAATTCAAGAATCCTCTCTCTCTCTCCTTACCCCAAAAACATTATTGACTTGTTTACTGGGCATGGACATGACCCACAAGATAAGAAAGATTCATTCTTTCATTTCCAACTTTTTGATGTCCAGCCTCCACCTGTTCATCAAATTTTCATTGCACTATTATTGAGGATAAGTATCATCTGGTGTAGAGGTTTAATAGCTTCTAACCCATGTCTATCTATTTACCCTGCATTCCAACTTCCCACGTCTACTCAATGCCTAGGGATTTGAAGATTTCGCCATGTGGTGGAGAGATCAGAGTGGGGAGATTTTGCCACGTGGAAGAGTAGTTGGGCGTTCAGTTACTTGGTAAAACATGTCGATTGAATTTTTTTTATTGTTAATATGTTTTTGCCATTCTCAAAATAAATAATATTATTTTAAATGGTGTTGGCTAAACGTTGTTTTATCTTTTGAGTTTTTTTCACTCAAATTTGCAGATCCTTTGAACGGAAAAAATAGTAAAAAAATCCAAAAAATAAAACATTTAAAGTATTACATTTTAAATTAACAAAATTTAAATATAAATAAATAAACTAAATGCAAAAAAACCACAATTACTTTAATTAAATAACAATTCAATAATGTAAAATAAAAAAATTAGAAATTTAATTTCCTCAAATCCCTTCTCAATATTGTTATTTGAATTTTTCTAAAAATACACTATGTATAAAATTTTGAAACATCTAAATAAATATGAAAATATATTACTTTGACTTTAAAGATTCTATATTTTATATTTTAGATACTAAATTTTTTTAAAAATACACTATGTATAAAATTTTGAAACATCTAAATAAATATGAAAATATATTATTGAAGATATATTACTTTGACTTTAAAGATTCTATGTTTTATATTTTAAATACTAATTTTTTTTTAAAATACACTATGTATAAAATTTTGAAACATCTAAATAAATATGAAAATATATTACTGAAGATATATTACTTTGACTTTAAAGATTCTATGTTTTATATTTTAGATACTAAAATATTCTAGAATCAGTGATGAAAAACTCTCACCAATTTATAACAACTCCACTCCGAATTAACATTTACATAATTCATTTTTCACAAAATGTTTTTGAAAATTAAATTCTTCAATTTCATTAAATTTTATTTTATTTTAAATTCACTTAAATATAGAAGCATCGAGAAGATAATGGAACATGACACAACATTATTCCTTGAAATATCTATGACTGAATCAATAGAGATGGACGGTTAGTCAAAAGTAACCGTTAAAGTCAAGCAAGAGTGGTGTAAAGAGTTGGGCTTCTTGTTCTCCTTTAACTCAAGAAAAAGTCCATTTCCTAGGAAAGTTCCACTCCATTAGATCAATGACCAATAATTCTATATTTTCAATGTTTGTCTTTTTCAATGAGATAACATCTATATTTGTCACTCATAATTCTGTGATTTTCCATGTTTGTCTTCACCAATGAGACAACATAGCTTGACTTTCAATTGGTTAAACCAAAAACATGATAATCAAATAATAAATTGTTAATATTTTGGAGGTTTTAATTTTTTAAAGTTAATTTGATTTATCACTTTATTATGATTTGTTTTCATGAAATTGAGAAAAAATATTTTTTGTTTAGTTTGGGTGGAATGATTGGTATCCTTCTTATATTTGGGTAAGGTCTATGTTCAAATTCGGCTAGCTTGGACTTTAACGAGACAATATGTCATTTGCAAGAATTGAATTTGGGTGGAGAGGATAATAATCATGCTACCCCACCATCTAAGCTAAACTCATGTGAAGAGAGGGGGGAATTCGAGTTAATAATGATGATTTAAGAAGTTTTAGGGTTTTTCAAAACTTTATTATAAGAATATTTTAAGCATTGACACAAACTTTAGATATTCCTCATTTATGATTGAAGAGTGGAGAGAAGGTTTTAAAATTACAAAGATATCATGTATTTGGAGTAAGCTAATCTTGTAGTAAATGGATCCTCTTTCCAGTCACATCTGAAAAAGAATCTACAAACGTTTGAGGCATGAGCAGAGCTCTATCACGATCCAAGGCCCATGCATGGTGTAACCATGCCCTTAAGGGTTTTGTATAATTCTAAATCAATCCATATCGTCAAAAAATCAATCAAAGTTATGGATCAATGGGAACTGTAACTTTATGTATCAATCGATTCCAACAACTAGAGGGAAGTTCACTATAATATTAGAGGGGAGTTGTCTAATATTAGAATATTTCATGAAATCCCCCCTTTTCCCTTGAACATTTGGATGGTGAATGAGTTAACCATTGATTTAATAATTAACCAATAACCCCAAAGGACCCATTGTGGGGATAGATCCCACAACCTCCTTCGACACTATGGATTTTGTGAAGTATATCAACTACTTGAGCCAACCCTTGGGGCTTATCCAATTGTTTATATGTAGATATAGATATATCATGATACTCTTCTATTATTTTATTACTAAATCATACATCTTTTTATTTTATTTTTCGAAGAAATCTTCACAAAGCACCTCCCCATCTTCCCTAGAATTTTCTTGGGATCCTCCCTAGGGGTGTAATGGGGGGCCCAAGGGCCCATAGTAGAGTAACAATAGTAGATGTCATTCAATGTAAGGTGGACTAGGACCACTATGCTTGTTATTCCTAAATAAGGCCCACTTTTGTAGATAGTATTGAATAATGTAATGGGGCCTCATTAAAGAAGGCCCACTAGGTAGTTAGTTGGTTGTTATGATTAGGGACCTCTTGTTATCTCTAAATAAGAATGGAGTCCTCCCTATGAAGTATGTGTGGAAAAATATTATATTTGGAGCTTAGTTCATTAGGAGGTTGTCCCCTCGAAGAAACAAGTGAACAATGGTGGATTCCTTCCATAAAAGGAGTAATTGTAAGGTGTTTCTCTACCTTAAGGGTTTTGATATTAATAAAGTGTGCATAATTTCTATCTTATCCTTGGTATCTTGTGTGTGAATTTATATTCAGATTTGATGTAGGATGATCCCAACAAATTTCTAGATGGATCATAGAGGAAGATGAACCTCCAACCATAGAGGTAACTAGCAAGCCAAAGGATTCAATGGGAATGGATTATGATACCTCTGTGGAGTTTTCGTAAGAGCATCTTACTAATCGAGCTAAGTTGTCTGTGTGTGTGTTCCAAGGAAAACCTCATGGAAAAACCCAAGCGATGCTTCCCCACATTCATGGATAACATCCCTAGTAAGTCCATCGATGTAGACTAGTTTTCCTAACCCGAGGGGGGCTGGGGGGGTTGGTTTGAATTAGGCACAAACTAGTATGGAACTAGCTAGATTCCCAACAACTTAGCAACAACCGATCAAGCTAAACGCTTGGGCTTCTCCAAGGAAACCTTAGAGGGAGACCCAAGGATGCTTCCCCACATCAAGGGATGGTATCCTTAGTAAACTCATTGGTGTAGACATGTGTGCCTCACCCAGAGGGATTCAAACTAGGCATTTGATGGTATGGAACTAGCTAAATTCCTAACAACATTGGTGATAGGTGGTTGAGCTAACCCCTTATATTGCTAAATTGAATGACATAAGGGTAGGATTTGATCCACTTATGTGTGCATGGGTCACAAGATAATTTAATACAATCACTCTTGGTGCAACTACATGTTTGACCATTACCACAAGGTGACCCCATGGTTCCAGGAAAATCCCTCATGAGAATTAAGCCTTGCCCATTAGTGAAAAAATCGTCGCTCCTCATCATTGAATCCAACCCTTTGGGTCACACACACACACATTTCCGAGGGTTAGATCAAGTAGTTTGACTTGCCATGTTGAAGTTGTAACGGCCAAGGAGATCACAAGGTAAAATCCACCTAGCTCCCTTTGGGATAGGTGTACATGTTGTCCTCTGGCGACATTTATCCTAGGTGTCATTGACAGAATGTGAGGAAGCAGTTGGAGGGTCTCCCTAAGGAAAATTGATAAAATATTCTTTTTACAAATTACTTAGTAAAAAATTAATGAAAAATCAATTGTTTACCTTAATTTTAATGATATAATTGTGATATTTTTTCCTTATAAAAAAGTCATATATTTGTATTTTAAATAATTGTGCATTATGAACGTGCTTGTATAAAACAACATTTACACCAAAAACATCAAAGTGGTTAAAATATTGCTTGAGCCCTAAAGGACACCGAAGTGCTTAACAAGTTTTCCTAAGCTTAAGTAAATAGGATTATGAAACCCCACAACAAAAAACTAATCAGTCCAAACCTCCTACACAGGGAAGGAAAAATGGGCTCTAACAACCATAAAAAAATGGGTTTCCATATTTATTGAGCATAGAGGCCCGCAAGCACTCTTCATAAACACTAAATCTAAAACGCCATCCGAAAATGCATGCTCCCACAAAGGGGAAATTAATATTGCTCACAAACTCCCACATAGGAAAAAAGACCCACTAACAATCTTTCTAACATGATTAAAGGACTGAAGAACCAACAATAAAATTATAGGTTAGCTTGGTAAAAAAGAGTCACATTACTAATCTTAAATTCATTGGTGAGAACAAGATCCTTACCATTAGAGAACTGGACTATGATACATGAAGTGAGCTTGTAGAGAAGTAGAGAAGAAGGATAATTAGCAAAGAGGAATGCCCAACTACCATTGCCCAAACCACGACCGCATTGGGAGGTCCACCACCACTCGATTAACTCGAAACACTACAATACAAGGTAAACGATCCCTCCATCAAGGATACCCACAAGGGAGCATTCTTAAGATATGATACAGTTCTTATGAAACCTCCAACACCATTTATAAACCCCTTAGATTCACAACCAGCATGCCACCAAGTGGAAACCCCACATATTTGCAACTTGAGAGTGTCATTGTCCATAAGCTTGAATATAGAAAAGTGTGGTTGAGCTAAGAAGTCATTCTAGTGAACCATTAACACCATATATCAACCTCACACCATAGAGTGTCGTCGCCAGGAAGCCAAACTAGAATGACTCGAGCAAAAAAAACATTCTAAAGTGATCCCATCCAAAGCTCCAGTTGAAACCCTAGTACCAACACTATCCACCATAATCACTACACCATTCTTGTGAATCTCCCTAATAATTCATCATAATTGTAAATTATCCATTATGTGATTTAGTGATTAAAACAAAATATTATAATAATAATAATTTAAACTTAAAATATAAAATCAATAATAATGAAGATGAAATATCATTATAATAATAAAATTGAAACTTAAAATAAAAATCAATAACATAGCTTTTTATGTTTTAGAATAATATTAATTATCAATATCAACATGATATGATAAATCCACATAAATTAATGAAAATATTGATAAATCCAAATAGATTTAAAAAAAAAAATAATGAAAATATTATTTTTGTAAATCTTAAAAATTTTTTTTTATGTAAGTCTACATATTTGAAAAAATTAATAAAGATATTACTTATTTATACATACATATAATTTATAAAGAAATAAAACAATAAAAATACAATATCGATTTTTAATTTAATAGGAAAGTCCAAATTATACATGTACCAAATATCTCTTAAGTCCGTCCAAAATAAATTCAGTGTACCAAATAACTCTTAAGTTTATCTCGATGTAGAAAAAGGAATAAACCTTAAAAAAAAACTATAGTACATAACCCATATTTTCATAGTTTAACTGGTTGCTTTACCTCGTCATTCGATCTTCAAAAGAAACAAATAGTCAAAAGTTCATTGCTTCTCATCTCTACTTTCGGCGTCATGGATTGAATCAGTTTGTAATGTTGACTTGGATTAGATGCATTCATACCAACCATGAACCTCATTTGTTTAAGTAACTTCACATTTAAATAACAATGAAGAATTTAGTACATAGTGAGTATATATTTGATATAGTTTGTAAGTATTGTTGTGTAAATATTGGTGTAAATTTTAATTTATTTTTAAGGTTATGATCAAGTTAAATATTGAGTTGGTGTATGAGACTCTCTTGTTTGTGGGATAAGGGATTTGATTGGTAAAGTTTATGAAGGTTTGCATACTTTATCCCCTTTGGATTTGAACTTGCGATTTTTTAGGAGGAAACACATGTTCTTAATCATTAGACCCATTCAGATTGTATAAAATAATCTAAATTTAAGGTCACGACTAAGACAGACATCGAATTGGTGTATGATACCCCCTTGTTTTTGGGACAAGGGACCCTTTCTGTGTAGCAATTTGACTGCTAAAATCTACGAAGGTATACATACCCTACCCCCCTCTAGAATTGAACTTATAATCTCTTAGGAAGAAACACATATTCTTAACCATTAAACTCACTCTGACTATATACTTTATATATGATATAAATATATTATACATACATAATATGCATATTGATATACAAGTTTGTGAATTTCAATATACATTTTACATGTATATAATATAATGTATATAATATAAGTTTGTGAACTTTGACCTACACCATACATAATGTATACATTGTTCACAGTGTGTATATATTGATTTGCAAGTTTGTGAACTTTAATATACATTGTACATATTGTGTATATATATTGATGTGCAAGATTGTGAAGTTTATACAATTTGTACATAGCGTGAATACATTGGTGTGGAAGTTTGTGAACTTTAATAAAGTTTACAAGATGACATAATTAGATGTGGGCAAATCATGATGGGCATAAGGAAATCCATATAGAAAGGTTGGAAAACATTTGTGATTTCTATAATCATTTATATTGTCGGTGTTCATCTTCATGATAAGGTTATCAATCATGTCATTGTCTTCTGATGACAAGGTTAGATTTTAAGTATTATAATTGCGTTTTAGTGTATGTGAAGTGTTAAATGTTAGATTTTAAGTATTATAATAAAGTTATCATTCATGGCATAGTGGCATTGTGTTTTAATGTATTTTAAGTGTTAAAATTTAGATTTTAAGTATTATGTAGATAGTGTTCGAGCATGTGTGTACAAATTTTAAAAAACTAAGAATGGGGAAGAACAAGATGTAAGTTTGGAGTGAATTTTGTAATCAAATATTGATTTGAATTTGCTTTTTGTTAAAAAAAATGTTAATTTTATAATAAGTATTTAATTGTTTTTGGTTAGGTTGAGAAAATGTTCAAAATTTTCTTGAAATTTAAATTGAACCATTGTGATGGTTGGCTTTTCAATGATCTAGGTGGATATTGGTGGTCACCCACTTATTCCAACTGGCTCTTTGTGTCCTTTTTTGTTTAGCACGTCTTTCTATACTGCTTTATAATTGTGAGTTCTACACTTCTGGGGCTGTCTGAAGCCTCACACATTCTCCAAGTGGATACGGGAGGCCTCTCACCTAATCCAACTGGCTTATTATGTATGTTTTCATGTCATCACATCTTGTTGTACTTTCAGGGTTGTTTTGGGGCCATAAACATTGTTTTTTTGGCTCGCCATAGTCAAATTGTAGATGGAGTCAGAGTATGATGGCAGAATGTGTAGTTCTTTGAAATACATTTCCAACGAGCTATCACGCGCCTAAAATGGAGGTTGTATGCAAACTTTATGACCCTAGGAAGTTGAGGTACCAAATTACACCAACTTACCCATAGGGCCCACATGACTTTTGACGTTTCACCTTCTAGGGTTAGGTTTTTGGATGTCTAGGGTTTTGGCATTCATGAGTAATATGAAAAGGGCCTATGG
>ML812647.1:197778-215611 GCA_009831015.1 Picea engelmannii
AAAAAAAAAAGAGCATGAGGGTTAACATAACTCGGATAGTGGGAATGAAAACCAGACGGTTCATTGCATCCATTACCATGTCTCGCGATGAGTGCCAAAATTACAAAGTACCAAACCCTATGTTGATAATGAATCACCTCATTAATGTTTTGAGTCAACATGGTAAGGTGAGTACTCAAGTACAGCAGGTCTGTACTCATTGGTATGAATGTTCATATGACCATTGAAATCATAAAAATGATATCACATAATTAACCAAAGTTCTTCATGGATCAAAGCAATTAGATAATGAACCACCAAACCATTGAAACAATAATAATCGTATTAACACAAAAATGGATCCAACAACCATTTCATAAGATTTGCATTTTAATTGAGTATGGGTGACCTTTAAAAAGATGTTTCTAAGGCACAAAAAATTATAACACTAAGCTAAGTTTTATGTTTAATTCATGCTTGCAGTCATGAATTAAAATAAAATGAATGAAAATGCAAACCATAAGAAATTAATAAGGAAAGTTTTTAATCCAGCAATCACTTCGAAATTCTCAAAAATGTTTACGAAATTGAGGTGATGGCAGCTACAAAAAAATGCAATCGACATCCGATCGTGTTAAATATAAAAATCATGTGTCGTTGCCAACAGGATGTCATCCAAATATACTACCACAAAGGAGTTGGTGAAAGGTCTCAATACATCATCCATCAACCTCATGAAGGTGGCTGGTGCATTTGTTAAGCCAAAGGGCATGACTAGCCATTCATAGAGACCTTCTTTAGACTTGAAGGTTGTCTTCCAGACATCAATTGGTTTGATGGGAACCTGGTGGTAACCAGACTTCAGGTCAATCTTGTTGAAGAACGTTTCCCCCTTGAGTTGGTCAAGAAGGTCATCAATCTTGGGAATGGGGTAGCGGTTTCTGACTGTGATTTTGTTTAAGGCTCTGTAATCAATGCATAGTCGCCAAGTCTCGTCCTTCTTCTACACCAGTACAATTGGGATTTCGCAAGGGGAGGATTTGGGTCTGATGTGCCCCTTATGAAGAAGCTCTTGGATCTGATGCCTGATTTCGTCATTCTCCATCAGTGAGAATCGATAGACTGGACCATTAGGTAGAGGTGCGTCGGTGGTCAGATAAATTGAATGCTTGACTTGGCAGTGTGTCGATACCCCTGTAGGTGAGGTGAATATGTCTCTGTATTATTACACGATCCCGTATACTTGTTGTTGTTGCAAAGAGAGGCGTTGTGTAGAGGCCATGGATGTGGTGGCGACCTTTTTCTTACTATGAGCATGGATTACAAAGAAGACGAACTCTGTGAAATGACCTTACTGCATTGCTTAGCATAGATTAAAGAAATAGAAGTAGGCGGTGTCACCTTTGGGATCCTATACAATTGTCTACCCAACGTAATAATAACATTGAGGGGTCTAGACTCATACAAAGCATGGTGCTTCCACAAATATGGTTGTCCTAAAAGAACATCACAAACTTCAAGGGGAGAAATATCACATAGTACCTCATCTTTGAAAGGCTTGATGTCATAGGGTAGATGACATTGTTGGCTGACACGGAGATCTCTTCCTTGACGGAGCTAGCCGATGGTGTAGGGTTGTGGGTGCAGTGTCATTGGCAGGTCTAGCCACTTTATGACATCTGCTGAAATCAGGTTCTTCTGACTACCGCTGTCAACAATGAAATGAATTAGAGCTCCCTTGACCCACATTTGTCGGTGAAAGAGGTGTTCCCCTTCCTCTGGTTCTTCTGGTTCGCTTGGCCAAACTTTGGTGGTAGAGACCGTGGCACCGGGTTCAACATTGATAATTTGCTTCCCTCGTTCAGGATTTGACTCGGAATCAGAATCGGCCTCTGACTAGGAATCCTCTAGCTCGACCATGAGGGACTTCTTGGAGTGACATTCGTCGGTGTTGTGCCAAGGAATTTTATGGTACTCACACCATTTTCCCGTGTTCTTCTTCGTCTTCTCGTTTCCCTTCTTGTGTTGTGGCTTGGATGGATTGTCCTGAGGGTGGCCATCGCGACTTGGTCCCTTGTTGTGTGGGTTGGAGTTTCCTTTTCCCTGCTTCGGCTGTGAGAGGTCTGCAGATCCAAACTATCGTCGTTTCTTCTTAAATTTCTACTCGATCTTGATAGCAAATATATAATCCGTGCCCAATGAGGTGATTTCCAGGAACTCCATTTTTGTTTGAATGTATCTATGCAGACAACCGCGATATTTGAGCACCAGATGACACTTAGAATCTTTGATACCCAAATTGGTGCATAGGGTATGGAAAATATTGGTGAAGTCTAGTATTGTCTGGTCCCTTTCTTGCCGTAGGGTGGTCCATCTGGTGTATTGGTCCTCGTAGCTTCCAACAGGGTAGTATTTTTCTTTAATGGCATCTCGAAAAGAATCCCATGTAGGGGCCACCACAAAAATTATAGTTTCCTCCACGACCCTTTGCTCAGAGTAAGTATCCCACCAGTTTTTAACATGGGGAACAACCTTGAGGAGTGCAAAAGTGATCTTTTCCCTATCAAAAAAATTGTGGACCGAAAAAATGTCCCTCGAGCAGATTTAACCATTTATCTACAACATCTGCATCTATCAGTCCTTCAAATAACAGAATATCAAAATTTATCTGCACCTTGAAGGGGGTTGCATGGCCGCTTGATGAAGATGCTTCTCCCATGGGCAATCATCAAAGGATCTGTGCGAAGTTGTCCATCATTTTGTTCCTTTGTCGCGCGAGGGCTTCCTTGAGCAACATTTTAATAGGATCTCTTGCTCCATCATATTTCTTTTCATCTCCCATGGGTTGTTGTCGAACTCGGTGTGATAGATCTGGTAATGGCTCGATTGGTTCGAGTCCCAACTTATTATACCCAGACCTTGTCAAGGACATGCACGAAGAAAAATAAATGAAGCTCAGACGGCTCTGATACCACTAATTCAGATTTAGGAGCGGAATGAACTGATTAACAGACTGAATACAATAAACACAGAGATAAACAAAATAACACAAATATCGAGTGAACAATATCTTCTATTAAATAATGAAATAGGTTGAAACTGTAAAACTGTAGAACTAAAACTTGCTCGAATGGTGGTAGTTATCTCTGAGAAGAGATGTGGCTATTACGCGCATCTGTCTGAGAAGAATGGATTACAATGAGGCTCCATAGGCCCTTTTCATATTACTCATGAATGCCAAAACCCTAGACATCCAAAAACCTAACCCTAGAAGGTGAAACGTCAAAAGTCATGTGGGCCCTATGGGTAAGTTGGTGTAATTTGGTACCTCAACTTCCTAGGGTCATAAAGTTTGCATACAACCTCCATTTTAGGCGCGTGATAGCTCGTTGGAAATGTATTTCAAAGAACTACACATTCTGCCATCATACTCTGACTCCATCTACAATTTGACTATGGCGAGCCAAAAAAACAATGTTTATGGCCCCAAAACAACCCTGAAAGTACAACAAGATGTGATGACATGAAAACATACATAATAAGCCAGTTGGATTAGGTGAGAGGCCTCCCGTATCCACTTGGAGAATGTGTGAGGCTTCAGACAGCCCCAGAAGTGTAGAACTCACAATTATAAAGCAGTATAGAAAGACGTGCTAAACAAAAAAGGACACAAAGAGCCAGTTGGAATAAGTGGGTGACCACCAATATCCACCTAGATCATTGAAAAGCCAACCATCACAATGGTTCAATTTAAATTTCAAGAAAATTTTGAACATTTTCTCAACCTAACCAAAAACAATTAAATACTTATTATAAAATTAACATTTTTTTTAACAAAAAGCAAATTCAAATCAATATTTGATTACAAAATTCACTCCAAACTTACATCTTGTTCTTCCCCATTCTTAGTTTTTTAAAATTTGTACACACATGCTCGAACACTATCTACATAATACTTAAAATCTAAATTTTAACACTTAAAATACATTAAAACACAATGCCACTATGCCATGAATGATAACTTTATTATAATACTTAAAATCTAACATTTAACACTTCACATACACTAAAACGCAATTATAATACTTAAAATCTAACCTTGTCATCAGAAGACAATGACATGATTGATAACCTTATCATGAAGATGAACACCGACAATATAAATGATTATAGAAATCACAAATGTTTTCCAACCTTTCTATATGGATTTCCTTATGCCCATCATGATTTGCCCACATCTAATTATGTCATCTTGTAAACTTTATTAAAGTTCACAAACTTCCACACCAATGTATTCACGCTATGTACAAATTGTATAAACTTCACAATCTTGCACATCAATATATATACACAATATGTACAATGTATATTAAAGTTCACAAACTTGCAAATCAATATATACACACTGTGAACAATGTATACATTATGTATGGTGTAGGTCAAAGTTCACAAACTTATATTATATACATTATATTATATACATGTAAAATGTATATTGAAATTCACAAACTTGTATATCAATATGCATATTATGTATGTATAATATATTTATATCATATATAAAGTATATAGTCAGAGTGAGTTTAATGGTTAAGAATATGTGTTTCTTCCTAAGAGATTATAAGTTCAATTCTAGAGGGGGGTAGGGTATGTATACCTTCGTAGATTTTAGCAGTCAAATTGCTACACAGAAAGGGTCCCTTGTCCCAAAAACAAGGGGGTATCATACACCAATTCGATGTCTGTCTTAGTCGTGACCTTAAATTTAGATTATTTTATACAATCTGAATGGGTCTAATGATTAAGAACATGTGTTTCCTCCTAAAAAATCGCAAGTTCAAATCCAAAGGGGATAAAGTATGCAAACCTTCATAAACTTTACCAATCAAATCCCTTATCCCACAAACAAGAGAGTCTCATACACCAACTCAATATTTAACTTGATCATAACCTTAAAAATAAATTAAAATTTACACCAATATTTACACAACAATACTTACAAACTATATCAAATATATACTCACTATGTACTAAATTCTTCATTGTTATTTAAATGTGAAGTTACTTAAACAAATGAGGTTCATGGTTGGTATGAATGCATCTAATCCAAGTCAACATTACAAACTGATTCAATCCATGACGCCGAAAGTAGAGATGAGAAGCAATGAACTTTTGACTATTTGTTTCTTTTGAAGATCGAATGACGAGGTAAAGCAACCAGTTAAACTATGAAAATATGGGTTATGTACTATAGTTTTTTTTTAAGGTTTATTCCTTTTTCTACATCGAGATAAACTTAAGAGTTATTTGGTACACTGAATTTATTTTGGACGGACTTAAGAGATATTTGGTACATGTATAATTTGGACTTTCCTATTAAATTAAAAATCGATATTGTATTTTTATTGTTTTATTTCTTTATAAATTATATGTATGTATAAATAAGTAATATCTTTATTAATTTTTTCAAATATGTAGACTTACATAAAAAAAAATTTTTAAGATTTACAAAAATAATATTTTCATTATTTTTTTTTTTAAATCTATTTGGATTTATCAATATTTTCATTAATTTATGTGGATTTATCATATCATGTTGATATTGATAATTAATATTATTCTAAAACATAAAAAGCTATGTTATTGATTTTTATTTTAAGTTTCAATTTTATTATTATAATGATATTTCATCTTCATTATTATTGATTTTATATTTTAAGTTTAAATTATTATTATTATAATATTTTGTTTTAATCACTAAATCACATAATGGATAATTTACAATTATGATGAATTATTAGGGAGATTCACAAGAATGGTGTAGTGATTATGGTGGATAGTGTTGGTACTAGGGTTTCAACTGGAGCTTTGGATGGGATCACTTTAGAATGTTTTTTTTGCTCGAGTCATTCTAGTTTGGCTTCCTGGCGACGACACTCTATGGTGTGAGGTTGATATATGGTGTTAATGGTTCACTAGAATGACTTCTTAGCTCAACCACACTTTTCTATATTCAAGCTTATGGACAATGACACTCTCAAGTTGCAAATATGTGGGGTTTCCACTTGGTGGCATGCTGGTTGTGAATCTAAGGGGTTTATAAATGGTGTTGGAGGTTTCATAAGAACTGTATCATATCTTAAGAATGCTCCCTTGTGGGTATCCTTGATGGAGGGATCGTTTACCTTGTATTGTAGTGTTTCGAGTTAATCGAGTGGTGGTGGACCTCCCAATGCGGTCGTGGTTTGGGCAATGGTAGTTGGGCATTCCTCTTTGCTAATTATCCTTCTTCTCTACTTCTCTACAAGCTCACTTCATGTATCATAGTCCAGTTCTCTAATGGTAAGGATCTTGTTCTCACCAATGAATTTAAGATTAGTAATGTGACTCTTTTTTACCAAGCTAACCTATAATTTTATTGTTGGTTCTTCAGTCCTTTAATCATGTTAGAAAGATTGTTAGTGGGTCTTTTTTCCTATGTGGGAGTTTGTGAGCAATATTAATTTCCCCTTTGTGGGAGCATGCATTTTCGGATGGCGTTTTAGATTTAGTGTTTATGAAGAGTGCTTGCGGGCCTCTATGCTCAATAAATATGGAAACCCATTTTTTTATGGTTGTTAGAGCCCATTTTTCCTTCCCTGTGTAGGAGGTTTGGACTGATTAGTTTTTTGTTGTGGGGTTTCATAATCCTATTTACTTAAGCTTAGGAAAACTTGTTAAGCACTTCGGTGTCCTTTAGGGCTCAAGCAATATTTTAACCACTTTGATGTTTTTGGTGTAAATGTTGTTTTATACAAGCACGTTCATAATGCACAATTATTTAAAATACAAATATATGACTTTTTTATAAGGAAAAAATATCACAATTATATCATTAAAATTAAGGTAAACAATTGATTTTTCATTAATTTTTTACTAAGTAATTTGTAAAAAGAATATTTTATCAATTTTCCTTAGGGAGACCCTCCAACTGCTTCCTCACATTCTGTCAATGACACCTAGGATAAATGTCGCCAGAGGACAACATGTACACCTATCCCAAAGGGAGCTAGGTGGATTTTACCTTGTGATCTCCTTGGCCGTTACAACTTCAACATGGCAAGTCAAACTACTTGATCTAACCCTCGGAAATGTGTGTGTGTGTGACCCAAAGGGTTGGATTCAATGATGAGGAGCGACGATTTTTTCACTAATGGGCAAGGCTTAATTCTCATGAGGGATTTTCCTGGAACCATGGGGTCACCTTGTGGTAATGGTCAAACATGTAGTTGCACCAAGAGTGATTGTATTAAATTATCTTGTGACCCATGCACACATAAGTGGATCAAATCCTACCCTTATGTCATTCAATTTAGCAATATAAGGGGTTAGCTCAACCACCTATCACCAATGTTGTTAGGAATTTAGCTAGTTCCATACCATCAAATGCCTAGTTTGAATCCCTCTGGGTGAGGCACACATGTCTACACCAATGAGTTTACTAAGGATACCATCCCTTGATGTGGGGAAGCATCCTTGGGTCTCCCTCTAAGGTTTCCTTGGAGAAGCCCAAGCGTTTAGCTTGATCGGTTGTTGCTAAGTTGTTGGGAATCTAGCTAGTTCCATACTAGTTTGTGCCTAATTCAAACCAACCCCCCCAGCCCCCCTCGGGTTAGGAAAACTAGTCTACATCGATGGACTTACTAGGGATGTTATCCATGAATGTGGGGAAGCATCGCTTGGGTTTTTCCATGAGGTTTTCCTTGGAACACACACACAGACAACTTAGCTCGATTAGTAAGATGCTCTTACGAAAACTCCACAGAGGTATCATAATCCATTCCCATTGAATCCTTTGGCTTGCTAGTTACCTCTATGGTTGGAGGTTCATCTTCCTCTATGATCCATCTAGAAATTTGTTGGGATCATCCTACATCAAATCTGAATATAAATTCACACACAAGATACCAAGGATAAGATAGAAATTATGCACACTTTATTAATATCAAAACCCTTAAGGTAGAGAAACACCTTACAATTACTCCTTTTATGGAAGGAATCCACCATTGTTCACTTGTTTCTTCGAGGGGACAACCTCCTAATGAACTAAGCTCCAAATATAATATTTTTCCACACATACTTCATAGGGAGGACTCCATTCTTATTTAGAGATAACAAGAGGTCCCTAATCATAACAACCAACTAACTACCTAGTGGGCCTTCTTTAATGAGGCCCCATTACATTATTCAATACTATCTACAAAAGTGGGCCTTATTTAGGAATAACAAGCATAGTGGTCCTAGTCCACCTTACATTGAATGACATCTACTATTGTTACTCTACTATGGGCCCTTGGGCCCCCCATTACACCCCTAGGGAGGATCCCAAGAAAATTCTAGGGAAGATGGGGAGGTGCTTTGTGAAGATTTCTTCGAAAAATAAAATAAAAAGATGTATGATTTAGTAATAAAATAATAGAAGAGTATCATGATATATCTATATCTACATATAAACAATTGGATAAGCCCCAAGGGTTGGCTCAAGTAGTTGATATACTTCACAAAATCCATAGTGTCGAAGGAGGTTGTGGGATCTATCCCCACAATGGGTCCTTTGGGGTTATTGGTTAATTATTAAATCAATGGTTAACTCATTCACCATCCAAATGTTCAAGGGAAAAGGGGGGATTTCATGAAATATTCTAATATTAGACAACTCCCCTCTAATATTATAGTGAACTTCCCTCTAGTTGTTGGAATCGATTGATACATAAAGTTACAGTTCCCATTGATCCATAACTTTGATTGATTTTTTGACGATATGGATTGATTTAGAATTATACAAAACCCTTAAGGGCATGGTTACACCATGCATGGGCCTTGGATCGTGATAGAGCTCTGCTCATGCCTCAAACGTTTGTAGATTCTTTTTCAGATGTGACTGGAAAGAGGATCCATTTACTACAAGATTAGCTTACTCCAAATACATGATATCTTTGTAATTTTAAAACCTTCTCTCCACTCTTCAATCATAAATGAGGAATATCTAAAGTTTGTGTCAATGCTTAAAATATTCTTATAATAAAGTTTTGAAAAACCCTAAAACTTCTTAAATCATCATTATTAACTCGAATTCCCCCCTCTCTTCACATGAGTTTAGCTTAGATGGTGGGGTAGCATGATTATTATCCTCTCCACCCAAATTCAATTCTTGCAAATGACATATTGTCTCGTTAAAGTCCAAGCTAGCCGAATTTGAACATAGACCTTACCCAAATATAAGAAGGATACCAATCATTCCACCCAAACTAAACAAAAAATATTTTTTCTCAATTTCATGAAAACAAATCATAATAAAGTGATAAATCAAATTAACTTTAAAAAATTAAAACCTCCAAAATATTAACAATTTATTATTTGATTATCATGTTTTTGGTTTAACCAATTGAAAGTCAAGCTATGTTGTCTCATTGGTGAAGACAAACATGGAAAATCACAGAATTATGAGTGACAAATATAGATGTTATCTCATTGAAAAAGACAAACATTGAAAATATAGAATTATTGGTCATTGATCTAATGGAGTGGAACTTTCCTAGGAAATGGACTTTTTCTTGAGTTAAAGGAGAACAAGAAGCCCAACTCTTTACACCACTCTTGCTTGACTTTAACGGTTACTTTTGACTAACCGTCCATCTCTATTGATTCAGTCATAGATATTTCAAGGAATAATGTTGTGTCATGTTCCATTATCTTCTCGATGCTTCTATATTTAAGTGAATTTAAAATAAAATAAAATTTAATGAAATTGAAGAATTTAATTTTCAAAAACATTTTGTGAAAAATGAATTATGTAAATGTTAATTCGGAGTGGAGTTGTTATAAATTGGTGAGAGTTTTTCATCACTGATTCTAGAATATTTTAGTATCTAAAATATAAAACATAGAATCTTTAAAGTCAAAGTAATATATCTTCAGTAATATATTTTCATATTTATTTAGATGTTTCAAAATTTTATACATAGTGTATTTTAAAAAAAAATTAGTATTTAAAATATAAAACATAGAATCTTTAAAGTCAAAGTAATATATCTTCAATAATATATTTTCATATTTATTTAGATGTTTCAAAATTTTATACATAGTGTATTTTTAAAAAAATTTAGTATCTAAAATATAAAATATAGAATCTTTAAAGTCAAAGTAATATATTTTCATATTTATTTAGATGTTTCAAAATTTTATACATAGTGTATTTTTAGAAAAATTCAAATAACAATATTGAGAAGGGATTTGAGGAAATTAAATTTCTAATTTTTTTATTTTACATTATTGAATTGTTATTTAATTAAAGTAATTGTGGTTTTTTTGCATTTAGTTTATTTATTTATATTTAAATTTTGTTAATTTAAAATGTAATACTTTAAATGTTTTATTTTTTGGATTTTTTTACTATTTTTTCCGTTCAAAGGATCTGCAAATTTGAGTGAAAAAAACTCAAAAGATAAAACAACGTTTAGCCAACACCATTTAAAATAATATTATTTATTTTGAGAATGGCAAAAACATATTAACAATAAAAAAAATTCAATCGACATGTTTTACCAAGTAACTGAACGCCCAACTACTCTTCCACGTGGCAAAATCTCCCCACTCTGATCTCTCCACCACATGGCGAAATCTTCAAATCCCTAGGCATTGAGTAGACGTGGGAAGTTGGAATGCAGGGTAAATAGATAGACATGGGTTAGAAGCTATTAAACCTCTACACCAGATGATACTTATCCTCAATAATAGTGCAATGAAAATTTGATGAACAGGTGGAGGCTGGACATCAAAAAGTTGGAAATGAAAGAATGAATCTTTCTTATCTTGTGGGTCATGTCCATGCCCAGTAAACAAGTCAATAATGTTTTTGGGGTAAGGAGAGAGAGAGAGGATTCTTGAATTGAATTTGAATGAATTCCTTTCCATCCCACATGCTGGACGATATATCCGGAATGGCCCAGCAGCACAAGACAACTCAACTCAAAATCCGAATGCATAAAGAAGCCTACTTGTCCTCTATATATACGAATACATGCAGCCCGAAAAACTTGCATCCCCAATCCAGTCCATCTCTTCTTGCATTTCATTTCATTTGCATGCTCTTTTTCTCTCTGTTGGGTGAATTGTAATGGAAGGTTCAGGCTCTGGTGCTGGCAGAAAGGGTCGGTCGACTTCTTCTTCGTCTCCTTCTTCATCTTCATCAATATGTGATCTGTTTGGAGGGGAGCGTTCGGTGCGCGGGACGAGCGGAGGCCTGTTTGGGTCGTTGGGAAACTCCAACTCCAATTCCAGGTCTCTCTTCACTCGCCAAACGCATGAGGAGGAGGTATTTGTCAACCCAATCTGGGAACAATGAATGATTTGATGAATCGTGGCCTGCAATTGGACAAGAAATACTCATTATCCGTTTATAAATTCTTTACAAGTTTTCTAGTTTGACCTTCTGAAGATTTTTTTTATGGTTGCTTGGAATAGGTTTATATATATTCTCTATGAAATTGAATTTAATTATTTGAAGACCATATAGTTGGTTGGATTTATGGAGGTTCGCTTGCGTTCTGATTGGTCATGCTATTTCCAGAACTTGGGTTTTAATTCTCTAGAGAGCTTGCTCGCCATTTTTTTTTTCTTGAATTTTGATTATTCTATGTTTTGTAAGGATCCATGATTTTGCTTGTAATTTTAAGTCCTACTGAGTGAAAACCATGGGAGAAGGGGGGACAGACCTGCACGAAGAGGCTAACTAATGAGCGTTTACCTATAACCCTCTTTAGTGGAAGGTGATTTGGAGAATGCTCCGGGTTACCAGATTCGCTATAGGTGAAATCATGAGTTCATAAGCTTGCTGTGCAGACCTATAAAGAACCCATGGTGAGAACATTGGTGGTGTGTTTGTAGACCTCACAAGCAACCACAGTGAGATCGTGGATGTGGCATGCAGTGCAGGCCTCCCAAGCAGCCATGGTTCTCCCTTCCAAGCAGGCATGGTAAGAACATGGGTAACTGAGTCAAATTTCAGCCATGAGCTTCACCAATCCAATCTTTATGACCGTGGGGCAGATCTCAAAATCAAATCTTAATGACCTTGTTCAACAATCAATTATCTATATATATGGCTTTGGGGGGCTCTCAAAATGAAATATCTATATCTATGGCCTTAGGACAGGAAGAGTTTCCCATTTTACCTTGAATATGATGTTGTTGCTTATGCTGGCATGCATTTGTCACAGACCCTTTAGAGGTTTAGTCGAGCTATGATAAATGGTGTTCTTTCCCAATACATGCAAAGGTCCTTCTTAACATTGCAGAGCATTTTGGCTCTCCCAACGTCCCTCATCTAGCACAATTACTTCTGTTCTACGCTTTGCATTGGCATCTGCATGAGACCTAAACGGCATTTGGGCATAGCAACTGCACTATATTTTGTTGACAAAATGTTAATTTTCTTAATGGCATGGAGTGTCTTGTAGACATACAGAGATTGGTCGGTATGTTAAGCTTTCTCCATGGAGGTTTGCATTTAGGAGTATGAGTAAAATCTCCCTATTTGGCCAGTTAAATATTTTTGAGTGGAGGCTAATTGAATATTAAATCAACTGCAGACAATGGGTAGCGAATCAACTAACCGTGATGGAACCGGAGCACAAAGAAGTTCCGGTCTGGGGCATTTGGTTGCAAGGACCAGTCAAGGTCTAAATGGTATGCAAATGTTTTCTTGTTGTTTCTAGAGCAATAAATACTGAGTTTTTTTCTTTGTTAAATTCATTTACAAGGAGGCTTCTGAGTTCCATTCCATTAAACTACTTACATATATTCTGAACTCAATGCTTGCTTCATGCGTTATGTCTGTTTTTGTTATGTAAAAGTGAAGATTCATGAGATGCCTGTCTCTATGTTCTTTTCTTTCATTGAAAGAATAGAGTATAATATATATATCATCCTTCTAGTATTTTCACCGCCTTCTATTTAAAATCAATAGCCTAGCATATAATTCATACCATGTCTCATGTTCAGTGCTACATTTTCTGAACATTTAAGTGCTGGGAACAATAGATGCCAGAGGTTCACAGGGAACAAATGCTCCTTAGGTTTGTTAGTTTCAGTTGTAACCGCACAAAATATGTGGCTTAACTAAAGGTTAACTAATCTGGATGGTTATGAGGTGCCCGTGTCTCGAGTCACATAGGTGCCATCCAGTTCAAACAAAGAATTAATGTCTTCAACTGAAAGGTTCTTTTCTTTTTATCAATTATGCAAGTACAGTAGTCTGTTCTACCCTGCATGTGTCATCAGATAATATTTGATTAGGGTTATGCCAAAAAGTCATTCATAACTGGTAAAAAGGCTTGGATCTTGTCAGGGTCATATTAAGACTAGAGGTTGTTTGTTGAAAGGCTGTGAAGGAGCAGATATTCATTACATTAGAATTGACCACCATCAAAGAAACAGTACTGTGTTATCTCATGTCTGTGATTGTTCAACATATTTATCGTTTCCCTCTCTGCTTGAAGTTATGTTCTTCAGGTTTGCGGTACCCATTCTCACCCACCCAATAGGTTCCAGCCCCTTTCTTGCGGGGCATATAAAGGACTAATTGCCATTTTTGTGCTTTCATTGTCATTCTAGTTTTCTTTTTCAAATTTTCCAATTCTATGTCTGCAGGCAGTAACTCACAAAAGGGCCAAGGTCAAAGTGGAAACCTTCATGGCAAGAGTCAGAACATTAATGATACTTTCCTCGGTTCTTCTTTGTACTATGGAGGGCCTGATCTGTGTTATGATCCTTCAACTACAAAAACAGACAGCCTTCTTGGGGTGGGTACTGGATAGATACAATTGTTTTAAAAGACAGCTAAGTTATAATGCAGTGATTTGTGTTCAAAAAGAGACTAGCTCTAGAGCACTAATTTGTATCTGAACAGACATTGACTTGCAAATTTTTAATGCTTGTAAAAGTCTAAACAACAGATAAAGGATAATACAGAGGATGACACAAGCTCGTCCAATACGGGTGCTTCAAGAGGAAATTGGTGGCAAGGTATGACTTGAGATTTAGGTCAAATGGTGAAATTTTGTGGAACAGATCTCATATGGATTCTCTTCTAACTCTGGCGTTAATTGCAACAGGCTCCCTATATTATTAAAAAGTCTAATCGGGATGGTTTACTTCCGGCAACAATCACAGGTACATCTCCAATTTATCGTACTGGCAAACCAGTGGTTGGGAAACTATTCACCAGATGTCTATATTTGCTATTGTATTTCTTCTCTTTGCATGAAGAAAATGTAAATATAATTGGAATAACAATATTGAGGATGTAATGCAGACATAAGTATAAGCTAAACTCCAGTCTAGGAGCAGTGATATACTCTAAATGTTTGTGGTTTGCATTAACTTAGTTTAGTCATTGCTGTAGCCTGTCCTTAGTTCTTAGAATGATCAGCTTGATGTAAACAGTTATATGTATTTTTTCAGGTACAAATGATTATTACTTAGCCGCGGTCTCTGCTAATGGTAATAAAGATGGAGTATCTCAAGTGAAAGATATTAAATGGAGAAGTGGTCAGACCATCATGTAATGGTTATCTAGTTATATGCATTTGTTGTGTTTGGTGTGGGCTCCAAATTGTATGTTTTGTGTAATTGCTGCAATGGTCGCACTGACAACTGACCAAAAATTTGCGAGCTCTTGTATGGTTCAGTATGTAGACTGAGGTTATGTATATAAATAATGTAATGGTAGAGATCTGTCAGAGCTTACTATAGGTGCGTTTTCCTCTTCACCTTGTAAATTTGGCAATGTGATTATTACAATGGCGTACATTGCAATAGCATTGCTATACCGTATGTCCAGAAATAAAAATCTTTAGTTCAGTGTTTTATTTCTGAATGTGCTATTACTTTTATCTGTTAATCCATGCATTGTAAGTATACAATACCAAGTAATTCTTGTTGGAACCATTGTTAAACCAACTTGTCTTATTTGTGTTACATGTCGTACAGTATTCTCTTTATTGGGACACAGTTAAATATTATAACATTCCAAATAATGTTGCACTTGCATAATGCTTTTGAGAGCTCAAAACAATTTTTAAGATATTATTATATGTTTGCCAGAATCTATGATCTATTAGAGAAGATTGAGAGCTTTGTGCACATATAATTTTGGTGACAAGTTCTTAAGATCTTGATTTGAAGCGGAAAGACACATGAAAATATTGCATCTATCAAAATTCACCATAAGAGCTTTGTGCACATATAATTTTGGTGACAAGTTCTTAAGATCTTGATTTGAAGATCTTAAGCGGAAAGACACATGAAAATATTGCATCTATCAAAATTCACCATAAGAAAGATTATATGACTTAAGCGAAAACAAAAAGAAAAAGATGTTTTGAACCAGGAAAAGAATTGTCTCTTGATTTGAAGTGGAAAGACACATGAAAAGATTGCATCTATCAAAATTCACCATTAGAAAGATTACACGACTTAAGCGAAAACAAGCTAAAATAAAAAGAAAAAGATGTCTTGAACCAGGAAAAGAATCAAAGATGATGAAAATCTAGTTTTAACCATTTGCTGTCATGGGTGGAGTGTCCACTCAAAACATTGGATGTTTCAAAGTTTTATTGCTGTCATGGGTGTCATGGGTGGAGTGTCCACTAAAAACATTGGATATTTCAAAATTTTATCGCTGTCATGGGTGGAGTGTCCTCTCAAAACATTGGATTTTTCAAAGTTCTATACACAGTTTATATCCAAAATCCATACACAGCAATCTCATCAAAACATTGGATTTTTCAAAATTCTATACACAGTTTATATCCAAATCCAAAAATCTTTTTCAAAATTCTATACACAGTTTATATCCAAAAATCCATACACAGCGAAGAGAACATATCCATACACACAGCAAAGAGAACATATCCATGCACACCAGAATTAACTGTATAATCAAAGAGAACATATCCATGCACACCACAATTAACTGTATAATCAAAGAGAACATATCCATGCACACCAGAATTAACTGTATAATCGAATAAAAATAAAATAGATATTGAGAAAATAGGTGTGCACCAATGGACATGATCCTAATTTAAAGATTCGACAGTTATAACCATGTGGGTAGCTCATCCTTTTGAACTTTCACTTTATCATGGCGACGACTGACTTTTTGACCATAAGAATTTATTTATGTTTTACACTATCAGGGTGGATGGATCCTTTTAGCCTCGCTCTTCCAGTCTTCGTCTTTTCTCTAATTCATGGTATCCTACGTATATGAATTCACTAAAACATAGTTGTTACATATTATTCACAAATTGTTTAGTGGTTTGGGATCACAAAATTTCTTGGCTAACCTAATTTTAAAGAAAATTCAAAAGAAACAGGAAAAAATTGTACATTATGAAGAAATATATAACACCCAACACTCTTAAATTTAAATCGGAAATAGAAAAATCAAAGCTTCTACTGTAAACAGATGGATATCAATGAAGGATTATATAAAATGAAGCTAAACTGGCATGTTTTCATGGACGAATATGTTCTCTGATAAACTTATCTCGTTGGATATGGTGAGAGAGGATATTGAAGCCCGGGATTGCTTATCCATAAAATGTACTGTCATAGAAAAGTAGAGTTAATGACTCACTACCATCTTCAGAGGACACAATAAGAAGATAACAAGTTGCTTAGTATTTATGTAGAAAGTATGCAGATAGAACATAAATGTTGGAGAAGTGGCAGGTGAATCATCAATAAAAATTGCAGTATGTTAGTCAGATCTTGAAAAGCAAAAACCGTTATGGGAATTCTTTTGAGGATAAGATTCTTCGAGGATAAGTCATCCCAGAGTGAGTGGGTGTTATGGCTCGGATTTCATGGAACCCACCTGACCATCACCAAGCATACGATGTTCAACACTAGATTATATGTTTTGTTTAAAGTATAAAGGCAATCTTGTAGATAATGGCCCTAGCCAGCACGTCAGATTTTAGCATATCAGATGAGGACCCCTTGTAGGGACGTACTGACCCCACCTCCTTTGGGTTATGATATATGACAGCTCAGTCATCAATCTTGACTTGCCAATTTTTGATGAGATATAATTTGTCTCCTTTGCAAAAGAATAAAAAACATAAAAGCAAGTGGTGGTTGAATACCTGTGGTATAAATGTTTTATTTTAAGAAAATTTTCATTAAAATTGGAGATATAAATTGCAATTTTTGTTGTTTAAATTGTAATTTTTAATGTATAAATTTGAAATTTTTTGAGACATTTGGATTGGATTATACATATTTAATCATTTAAATCTGCATTTCCAATAATTTGTCTCCAAATTTTGAGCAAAATTGATTGAAAAAAAAAACATTTAAATTAAAGTAATTGAATATGATTAATGTATTTTTACTTACTACTAATGTTTTGTTTTTTAAATAACAAATCCTTTGTTTTACAGGAGTGAGATCGTGTCCAGCCTGTTACGCAACATTGAAAGACTACAACAAGTGGATTATAGGCCGTCGGATCTGGATAGCAATTCAAATCCGACTGCCTATAATCCACCTGCCGCAGTCTTCAATGCTGCGTAGCACGCTGGAAATTGGCCGCCTTCCTATAATATGTTGCTCGAAGGAAGGACTCCAATGTAGATTTGACAGTGTGCAAACAAGGAAGGACTCCAATGTAGATTTGACAGAGTGCAAATCAGGGTGCATTGGGAATCAAACCTGGACAGCTATGACAGAGTAGTTGTTATTTTCCCAAAGTATATTTCAGTTAAAATGGTTGAATTGAACAGAATCACTGCAAAGAGCATGA
>ML812648.1:13831-29296 GCA_009831015.1 Picea engelmannii
TTTTTCTAACATAGGCCCCCAACACTGACATCATGACTCGTCCCAAGTCACTTCCTAACTCCAGTGTGTGTCATTGTTTGTCCAGTGTGTTATACATTTTGATGATTCTCTAGCACTGCGCCTGAGCCTGGCTTCTCCTTTCGACCATATATTCCATGAACTGTATGGTGATTGGGTTTTATAATATCTCTCCTCCTTCCATTGTGATGCGCTCTACACTCAATTTTTTTGCGTCGATCTCGATGACCAATTGTTCTTACTTTTCTTGCACGGGCTCCAACTGAGATTGTTGTGTCATATTTTGCTCTTGTACTTCCTTTTCCTCTGCTTGTAAGGTTTTCATCTCCACAAAAGTTTTGATCTTTTCTTGTACTTGTTATAGCAAGATTTGCCTCACCATTGCTATCTTGCACAGAGGGCCTTTTTCCATTTCCCTATGCAAACTTGTCATCCCATTTTGATGAATCCAGAGCCAAAAATATATATGTTTCCACATATATGCTCCCTATCTTCTATACAAGATGCGTATACACTGGCTGCTCCACTACAACCCATGTACATAGGGATTTGTGCCAGAAAATATAAAATGAAGTCGAATTTGCATGTCACAATAGGATATCTCTGATTCTTGGCCTTCCATATGCTGGAAACGTTCCGACTCGACCCTTCGGTTGCATTATGAAAGCTATAAAGGAACAATTCTGAGCTATGGAAAAGAGGAGAAAGCATTCAACTTTGAGAGCAAAGTTACTCTGGAAAAATTACTTCACATTGAGTCTGTATCCCTTTGTCCCTCAAGTCTGAACACAATGTTCATCCCCCAAGCTCTTTCCCTATTGTTGAGAGAACCTCATTGTATCTCTCCTATGAGCTTGCCTTTGGTGGAGGATTGAAGTGGAGGAGGCCCAGTTGGAAGGAACTTGGTTCCTTGGTTTCGAACCATGGCGACATCGAAGTCTGTAATGTTATCACTTTTGTTGATCAATTATTAATAGAAATACTCATTTCCCGTCCTATTGGTATATTGCAAATATATGATTATTATCCATGGGTATGTTTGTAATGTTTATTAACAGATTATGTTATCTGATGTGCTAATCCCTTTATATCATCACTATATACTTGTTTTGCTCGTCTGTTAAGAACTTATTGCAGGTATAAATCTTTGGGTCGAAGTGCTCAACGGTGGAACATCATCAAGCGTTGGATCAAGGTAGGCTTCTTTCTTATCTTGCACATTAGTTTATATAGCATATGTTGGAATTGAGTTGATTTCTACAATCATACCTGTCTATTGTGGTTTAACCTTGGCCATAGAGAGTTTTTCCCTCATAACAGAATTGGCGAATCCATTGGGGAGAGATCTTCCTTCTAAAGGTTGAAGTACTTTTTCTTCTTACATTGCTCTTTTTCCTTTGTGTTTCTTGTCGTATCACTACTTGACGGATTCTATTCACTTTGGGTCTATGTTTTCAGCCTTTTTTCCCTTGCCTAGCCTTGTTTTAAAGAATATACACTCCTTTTTCCTTCACATTCGTGTATACACACTTGTTGTCTCACTACAGGATGCATATATACACTTTGTTCTCCTGAACAGTCGCGTATACATGCTTGTTGTCTCACTGTAGGATGTGTATATGCACTCTGTTCTCTTGAAAATTCACGTATACCACTTTCATTTTCTTGTTTTCTTAGTTTAGTGATTGTTGGGTGGGATTTGATGATTGTTGCGCCTTCTTAGGTCCTTATAGTGACTGTTGAGCTTCTCTGGGTTGACAGGAAACCTGTTGGGAGTTGAATTTTTGGGTGGAGTCTTTCTCTTTGTTTTTCATTTTTGTTTTTCCTTGAACCCTGGGTTGTTTTCTTAGCTGCTTGGTATTCTGATTGAGTTATTTCATTTATACACAGTAGAATTTATATATCTGGTTTCTTTTCAGTCTATGCATTTTGTCTTTAATATATTGAAAATACAAAAAAATAGGCATTTTGCATTGGTTAGCATTTTTGTCTTTGAACCTTTATCATTAGCTTAGTTCATTTAGCGAAATATTTCATTTTACTTCTGAATTGCAGAGTTGAAATTGAAAATTGCACTGTTTTTATTACCATATCATTCATTGAAAAAGTTAAAGATAGACTTTGCATTATATTCATATTTATTTTCTTCCAGAGTCATAACATCATGAGTTTCGCTTCCATACCCTTTTGAGTAATCAAGCCAATAAAATTTATTCTTTAAACTAAAATTGATTAGTCACGATTTTATTTTTAGGGTGCACAAACTAGTCTAGGATTTAGTGCCTTGGAATAGGATTTTTGTGAGTAAAATTCTCCAAGGAAATTAAATCAACATATGTGTCTGAGACAGGGAGTTGAGAAGTCCATTGTATAATTGGTAAGATCAAGAGGCTCCACTCACACAGGAGTTAATCACAAGGTCGTGTGAAGTTAGTTGAAGGGATAGCCCCTGGATACTCACCTGGCGTCATAGATATTTCTGTGGATTTATTCGTACTTGGGGATATTGTTAGTACCCATACCTATGTGAGAGGAGTGCTTTCAATGTTTTGGGCTTTGCTACCCTACCCATACGGTGATCTGGACTTACCACTGTTTTCCTGTGCATCGATTATATAGTGGTTTATTAGTTTCTTGACTTAGGTATCTCATAGGTTACTTGCAGGGGTTATTCTGCTTGTACCCTGGGTCAGATAGGCATCATACAACATACATCCTTTATGGAGGATTACCTCTCTGGGGGGATCTGACCGACTGGTTGTTAATCCCACGAGGACCCCTATAACTGATTTTGTTACCTCCAAATTTTAGTAGAGAGTCTCAGGTCCCTCTTGGACGAGACATACCTTCTTTAGCGAGGGAGGCCACTCACTCACTTTAGCCCATTTGCATGCATATTGGTCATCTGAATTTTTGGTATGCTCTTTGACTACTAGTTGGCCTTAGGATATATTTTTATTTTGTAGAGTCATAAGTCATCGAGGAGTCAGACCATCTTCCTTGCTGGTCCCATCGGTTGTTATAGTTACCACTGGTTTTCGAGTTCTTGCCTCTTAAAAGGCGTAGAGTTATCAGGCGTGGTACACACACATCCACCTTTCAGACTTGTGGTTCCACAAGGATGAGTATTGAGTCCAGTATTCAGAACACTGGGAATTCTTCGACTCCCATATCCACTATAATTAATGGCACCCCTTCGACTCCTGTAGCTGCTACAATTGCAGTGTCAGAGGCTTAGCCTGTAGTTAATGCTTCATCTCTTGCCTCAAACCCTTTTGGGGGTTTCGACCACTCACCGAGTTACAATGTTCATTCCATCCCTATGGCTTCTATTCCATTTTCTTATGGTATGCCTAACTTCACTTCGCAATTTTCGACTGCCACCCTAGCTGTTGGCCCTAACGCTAGCTTTGGACTTGGGGGCACTACACCTCCTTACACTACTTTCCCATTTAGTGGTTCTCATATTCCCAAAATGAATCCTAATGTAGGAAGTGTCCCTATTCTTAACCCTGGGTCTAATCCTTCTACGACTGGATGGAACAACCCAGCTGACTGACAAGTTTCGTCCTATATCCCTACTCCCTGGATGTCGATTCCAACCAAAAATTTTGGAATGACGAATCCACTTCAATCCACTGGGTTTCCAGCGGGAGGAGGTCAGTCTTACACTTTGGGCAACCCCCAACCTGGATCCAATCCAATTGGGGGAAATTTTCATAACCCCCAGCCTGGATCTAATCTGGCTGGGGGGAATTTTCACAATCCTTATCAGAACATTCCTACTGTAATGATTCCCAACCCACCTTATATGAATCACCCTGAAGGAGGGACTTATAATTTTGGATAGGGCTTTGGTACTTACCAGAATCCTGGATGGAATGCAGTTCCCAACACACAATATTTCACAAGAGGATGGGGCCAGATGTCGCAACCCCGTCTCCCTTTTCTAACCACGCTCAATCTGCCAGACTTGGATAATTTAATGAATGACCCAGTGCATCATGATCCCACATGGACCCCCATCCCCACCAAACTTCCTTCAGACATTCCAAAGTTTCAGGGTAAGAATGGAGAGGTTCCTAGTGAACATGTCACTACCTTTCACCTTTGGTGCTCGTCGAATTCCCTGAACCATGATTCTATTAGATTACGATTGTTTCAATGCACTCTCATTGGGGTTGCTTCACAATGGTATATTGAGCTACCTAGGGGGACATATGGATCATTTAATCAGTTGGTGGTGGACTTTCTCAACCACTTTCAGTTGCCCATTCGTTATGATGTTGGCCTCGAACTTTTGTCAACTTTATGCCAGGACACCGCCAGTCATATCTCGAATCATTCCAGGAGTGGCACAAACAAAGGTGGTTGATTAAGACCCCCCAACATTTCTTCTAGAATGGTTCCTAAAGTCTTTTCACCCTCCTATCTCGAAGGACATTGCTACTTCCGGGGTCTCCAATGAGGAAGAAGCTATCTTTAGATCCCAACAATTAGATTTAATATATGCTCAGTCTGGGATGTTATATCACCTTCTTCCAAAATCACCACAGTCAAATTACGATCTTAGGTGTTACACATGATTTTGGTCACTCTGGTGATGTCTCTACAAGTGATGTATTCAGGCTCCCACAAGGATTGTTTTCCTGAGAAGAGTGACTGATGTCTTCTTCCAAAAAACACATTTTTAAGATGAGTTCATAGGTTGCCTATATTACAGGGTGTGAAAATCCTTCATTCTCGCAGACAACCCAAACTTAGGGTGCGAACTATTCGCATTCTGATCTATCGGTAGTGTGCGAACCTGTTTCAAAGCTTGGAAAAGAGAAGAAGTCACGAAGGTTCTAGAAGGGAATCTTCTAGAAAATGAGTTGGCATTCACATGGTTGGAATCCTACTAACTTCTCAGATTTAGTGGGATCATCCTCATCCATTTAACCGTCTCTCCTTCTCCTATATATTGAAAGGTTTCTCATGGAAAAGGTTAAGGAAGATTGAATGAAGGATTGGTGAAAGAATTGTGTGAAGAACTCTGCTTGGATAGAATCTTGAAGACTCTATTTGGTCTATCAAGTTGTATTGGATCTTCTTCATGCAAGTGCAGAGCAATTGTGTCTGTTGGAACCAAGGCTCACTAAAATGAATCTTGTGACATCAAGGAAATCTGGTTGTATCTTCTACTTTCATTTAACATAATACAACAGCATGTCCCTTTCCCATAAAATCACTCTTATTTTATTGCATAACTCCTTGATCATATGCATAGGTTGACATTGAATATACTTTGCTATCTTCACTTCGGATGGTTTGTGTTGTCTTGGACCTGATCTCACAAGAGCACTGGAGAAAAGAGGGAACAACAAAGAACAAAGGAAGTGATATAAAGGTATATCACTCATTCCTTCTTAGTAGTAGATTCAATGGTTGCAACTTAGGGAAAGAGTCATGTCCTATCCTATTTTGTTCTAGATCCACCTGTATCTAGAACAAAATAGGACATGACATGACTCTTTCCCTAAGTTGCGGTCATTGAATCTACTACTAAGAATGAATGAGTGACATACCTTTATATCGCTTCCTTTGGTCTCTGTTGTTCCTGGTTTTCTCCAGTGCTCTTATGAAATCAGGTCCAAGAAAACACAAACCAACCGAAGTGAAGATAGAAAAGTATATTCAATGTTAACCTATGCATATGATCAAGTAGTTATGCAATAAAATAAGAGTGAATTTATGGGAAAGGGACATGCCACTATATTATGTTAAATGAAAGTAGAAGATACAACCATTTCACCTTGATGTCGCAAGCTTCCTTTCAGTGACCCTTGGTTCCAACACACACACAATTGCTCTGCACTTGCATGAAGAAGATCCAATACAACTTGATATACCAAATAGAGTCTTCAAGCTTCTATCCAAGCAGAGTTCTTCACACAATTCTTTCACCAATTCTTCATTCAATATTGCTTAACCTTTTCCATGAGAAACCTTTCAATATATAGGAGAAGGAGAGATGGTTAAATGGATGAGGATGATCCCACTAAATCTGATAAGTCAGTAAGATGCCAACCATGCAAATGGAAACTCATTTTCTAGAAGATTCCCTTCTAGAACCTTCGTGACTTCTTCTCTTTTCCAAGCTTTGAAACAGGTCTGCACCCTACCTATAGAGAAGAATGTGAACAGTTTGCACCCTAAGTTTGGGTTGCCTACAAGAATGAATAATTTTTGCACCCTATAATATAGGCAGCCTGTGAACTCATCTTAAAAATGTGTTGTTTGGAAGAAGATAGTAGTCACTCTTCTTAGGCAAAAAATCCTTGTGGGAGCCTGAATACATCACTTATAGAGACATCACCAGAGTGACCAAAATCATGTGTAACAGAATGCCCCCAAAAGTATGAGGTTGGAACTTGTGACAGCAGAAATACTTTGTAAAATGTGTGTGTGTGTTAGAAACAAGGAGCGCACCTAATCAAAAACCTCTAAACAACTAAGCATCTGCAGAATATAATACAAGTTCTGAGGTAGGCATTCCCATGCTCATATCACAAATGAATGGAATCATAAACGTAGGTCATGGACAACAATCATACACCATGGATCCATGCCATCAAAATGCTACATAGCCACCAGGAATACACTGTGGATCTATGCAAGAAGACTTCAATTAAGATGGCATAGCCACATGACATACAAAGTGGATCTATGTGCTGATACAAATCATACATACTCCATCGTAGCCTAGATCAAAAATATGAGACCTAGGGTCTTCAATTCGTCACCTGAAAGTATGAATCTAGCCATGCGATTACATGTGTTGAAGTTGAACATGATAGAAACCACTTGATTATCAGTCATTGATTAAAATCGTTAACAAGTGCGAGGGAAATCACCATTGATGTCAATGACTCCCAAGGTACCAAAGTACAATCCAAATGAATGTGAATGCATGAGCTGAAGTCAAGCACTCAGCGGAATCTCTCGATCATGGATCAATGATGTGAAACCCCTGTCGAAAGCAAAGAGACCTGCCATTAAGGCATGCAGGTTCCAAGGTACTAAATGATTTCTAACTCTCATTTCCGGATAATGAGTTGGAGTCGATGGAACAAGACTCATCACAGGAGGGCCTTGATGTATCCCCCATCAATGACATGAAATAAGTAACAGATTTTGAGGATGAAACAAAGTACGAATACGGGTCGAAACGGACACAGCAAAGGCCGACATAGTAAGAATGGACAACTGCAGATGGCCGACTCAATAGAGGGCTCGTGTGAACTTCCCTTGAACATATGAATGACACAACCAAGGAATTGGAAGCACTGACTCAAAGACAACCCAAGATATGACCTTCTAGAAAGTCGAACAAGAGACAAATGGATTTCACAACTTGAATTCAAATAACGAATAGGGGGTGTCATGTTCAAGAGCGACGCTTACTACCACTAATATGAATACAAAAACACATCCCTTTCCCAAAATTTCCCCCACCATTTCTGGCGAGTACCTCTTTATTTTTAGACAAGCTTGAGGAGGATAACATATGCTTGTTTATGTAAGCTCATCCTTGGGATGAGTCCCTCGGAGTATATTTAATGAACCCTAGGAAGCAGTGGTTTGGTCCCATTGCAGGTCTTTCGATGTTTGTTTAATGAGTCCAAAGATAGAAAACTAGGGGGTTTTTCATGTTTTGAGAGTCTAAAAAACACTTAAAGAGAACTCTCCCAGTTCCTTTTTCATAAAAGAGTTCAACGGGACTGAAAAAGTGATAAACTATCGCCCGTCGAACATTTTCTTCAAATACTTTAACAAGCGTGAAAAGAACAAGATCGCTCGGAAATCTTTTCATTTTTATGGAGAGTGAAAAGAGCTTAAAAGATACTCCTTTACATTTGTCGTTTTCGTGTTACCATGACGAGTACGAAAAGACGAGAAAAAATATACTTGGTTACGTTCTCATATATTTTCGAGTGCGAGAACGAATGAAGAATGAGCTCGAGGGTTTTTCTAAAAAACCCTAAAAAAGCAGTCGTATATGCGACAAAAGAAAAATCACCCGTACCCCCTCATTCAGACTTCAAAGTTGCAATATCTGCAAAAAATCACACTCACAAGACTATTAGGGTATTAGGTTTTATAGACAAAGTAATAAAAATAATAAAAAATCAACAAAAATAGTAAAAAGTGAATAAATATGGGTAAAAAGGGATTTTTACCATTTCATTGTGATTTTGCCAAAAACTTGTCCAACATACCTCATTTTCCCCCAAATTTATTTGCTCGATTGCGGGAGACACAAGCGATCATTTGACGAACTGTTTCAGCCAACAAGGTAATCTCTTGATCCTCTAACTTTTCCATGGTTTATTTTTTGTTTTTATTGGCAATTTTTTGGGTTTTGAGTCCATTTTAGGGTTGGAACATGCACCCAAGAATTCTCGCAGGTGGGCCATGTGGGACCTGCGAGAATCTAGGATTCTCGCAGGCGGCCTTTAGGGCACCTAAGAGAATCTTGCACTGTGCAAAAGGCTCACATGTGGGGGCCAAAAAATGGATTTTGAAGTAAGGTTTTTCTGAATAAAAATTATGCAAGAGTTTAAAACAAGTTGTTGACTTCCCTCTCATGGCTCTTTTGTAGGTGTTTGACCATCACAATGTTGGAATGGAGAGAAAGGGAACATGAGGAGGATGATTCCATTGTCGGGAATGACCCAGGTATAGTCGTTTCCCTCCGAGACTATGGGCTCTTGAAATTCTTCAAGATTCCGGGCATGAGAGCCCAGCTCATGTTGTTGGAATACCTGGTCCAAATGTGGGACATGGACCAATAGTGATTTCATGTGGGAGTCCATATGCTGACACTAGATATCGAGGATATCTATTTTCTAATGGTGTTGTCATGGCATGGATACCATGCTACTTTGACTGGAAGTAGAGACGATAGACTCCCTATGAGAGAGTATTGTCGCCAGTATTATGTTCCTGAGGCAGAGAGAAGCAAGGGTAAGGTTTCAATTTTGGGGGTCCAAGATCTAACCCTGCAGACCATCTTGTTTACTATTGAACGCATGGTTGGGAGTGCAGCTCCACACATGGATCTCCAGATCTATTTCCAATACACCATAGAGTGCACAGAGCCTCGAGTCTTCAACTGGTTGGATGCAGTTCTCCACAGTATGAAGAGACAATTGACGAAGTGCAGAAAGGGTGACTTGAAGCAGTTTGGGTATGGATCAATTTTGGTTTCATTCTTCCTCGAGAGGGTATCACTGTTACGATTACAGGTTGATTGGGGTTTATTGGCCCCACAAGATCCGAGGATGTTGATGTGGTGCAACCTGATGGCTCGACACATAGCAGGGCCTATAATCAAGTATAATGATTCATTTTTTTACTAGTTGAGGCCCCAAATGTTGATGATCGACGACTACACATATGTTGGTTTGGATTTTTGAGGGGATCCAGATTTGGCCCTACCTGAGGATGCTCAGTGGGGTGACTTAGGTAAGATGTACACATTTTGTTCTTTTTAAATGTTTTTGCAAATTTTATCATATGAAATGTTTTTATGTTTATCCAAGAACTAATCAAAAAAATTATTTTTGATGACACAGATGTGGGGCCATATCGACCTCCAGGAACATATCTTATTCAATGGCGAGGAGAAGCGGCTCCAGTGGCAATATGGGATGCCGAAGACTACGAGGCAGTGGAACAGAACTTGGAGGGGTTGACCGCGGATGTCCCGGATATTGCTATTGGGGAGATTCTGAGACGTTACCAGCACCATACTGTGGGCGTGTCCAAGTCTCTCAGTTGACTGCTTTCTACGGTAGCCCGAGCAGTTGTGTTTTATCATGAGAATCATCCATGAAGCTATTTTGTAGAGGCTATGGGCTTCGTATTTTGAGATTTTGATCCTTTGACATAAACTTTTTGTAAAAAAAAATTGATCGTTATATACATATATGCGGCTTCTACCGACTTATTTTGTGTTGTTTTATACATGTGATGTGTGATTGGTTTATAAATGTCCCAAATGTCTATCTAACACATAGTTAGCTAATTCATCAGTCAATGTATTTAGACATCTAGGAATGTGTTGATACTTGATATAATCAAAATAATGCTTCAAGAGGTGAATTCGTAAATATACCCATAATAAAGTAGGAATTCAGATAGCATAGACGTTACTTAACTGTAGTACTACTAGTTGTGAATCGAGTTGTATAACTAGGTGGCATATATCAATCAAAATAGCATCAATCAACAATTTGATGACGGTGATATATTCTGCAATATTATTGGTCGAACGACTGAGGCACAGACCTCGTAGATTGATAAGTTCGTTTGTAGGGGCACAAATTGCCTATGCAACCGAAGCAAGGTTCTGAGTACTACAGCTAGCACCATCGGCGAAGCCAATGTGGGGTGGAGAAGACTCCGACATCTGGAAACCAAGAACAATGCAAGATAAGCGTTCGAGGGTAGAGACCAAATAATGAAAAAATCATACTAAAGTAACAAAAAGTATGATACAATAAAATACAAGCACTCATGCACAGGTGGTCTTAAGCATAGTACCTCTTTAAGTACAACCCATTTCTAGGTTCACTCAAAGAGATACCAATGTAGTCCACTAACTCATCGGCTCCTTTCTCCAAAACTCATCTGAGGATATAAGGACCTCGCCACATAGCTTCAAAATTTTCGGCTCCTAGCATATCCCGATATTGTTCGTAAAGGAGAACCAAATCACCTTCGGAGAAAACGTGTGGCTTGACATGTTTGTCGTATTGGGCTTTGACGCGTTTCTTCTGGGCTTCTATAACTAGGGTGGCGTCGCGATGGGTTTCGTCTAATTGCATGAGATACAATAGATGTTCTTCTTTGGCATAAGTGTTTGGGAGAAGTTTGAAGGCTAGTTTTAGGGAGGGTATCTCACATTCAATCGGTAAGATGGCTTCTAGACCATAGACTAACTAGAATGGTGTAAACCCAGTAGTAGACTTAACGGATGTCCGATAAGCCCACAATGATGAAAAAAACATCATCTGCCAACTTGTTTTGTGAATCCCTATCATTCGTCGAAGAATGGTAATGAGAATTTTGTTTATTGCTTCAACTTGGCCACTAGCTTGTGGGTAATAGGGTGTTGAGTTATCATGGTGAAGACCCAACTTTTCAGTGAGTTTGGACATCATGAAGTTTCTAAAGCGGCTACCGTGGTCAGTAACGATAGCTTGAGGAACACCAAACCGAGCAATGATGTGATTGAATATGAATAATGTTGCAGTCCTTCCGTTATTGTCAAATGTTGGCATCGCCTTGACCCATTTCATAAAACAATCTACAGCTACAATAATGTATCCATGCCCCCTGGTCGAGTGAGGGTGGCATGTCATGAAATCGATACCCCATTTCACGAAAAGACCAATGGATACCACATGGTGTAGAGGAGCAGGTTGTGATTGTATTTTATTGTTGTAGGTTTGGCAAGCGTGGCATTTTTGGACGGCAATTATACAATCGTTGAATAAAGAAGGCCAAAAATACCCTGCTCATAAGATCTTCTAGGCAGTAGCCTACCCAAACATGTGACCACCATAGGCTCTAGAATGGCAGTCATTTAGGGATTTCTTGGCTTCGTCAAATGTGAGGCAATGTCAAAAAATGGAGTCAATCCCACGACGATAAAGAGTATCACCGGGGATAATATACGGATGGGCTTGTTAGTGTATTTGACGATGGTCAGTACTAGACAAATTGGGCCGGAAAGTCTGGGTCTAGAGATATATGATGATATCTCCATACCAAAGGTCATCAGAACTAATCAATAAAAGGGATTCATCAGGTAATGAATCTGTTGCTACAGTTTTCGTCTCAGAGCAGGGAAGGTCGCATATCAACTTGGAAAACACCAAGGATTTCTTGGGCTTAGCGCGTTTGAATTCTAAGTTAAACTCCTGGAGTATTATGATCCATTTAGAGTATTTCCCCCCTAGCAATTGTTGTGTAAGAATGTGCTACATAGGGTTGTAGCTAGAAATTACTGTAGTCTTGCAAGAAAGGATATAGTGTCAGAAATGTTGAACAGCTTGGACAGATGCCAAGGCCAATTTTTCAACATGTAAATACTTGGTTTCGATAGTCGTGAGACTCCGACTCAAGTAATATATGACATGTTCATCATGGGAATCATCCTTCTGGACGAGAACCATTGCGATGGTATAGTCCGAGGCTACGAGGTAAAGGAAATAATCTCGACTGTAATCAAGTGGGAAGAGTAGTGGTACATGTCAAAGACAGTTTCAAATCTTCAAAAGCTTTGTTGGCATTGGTATCCCATATGAACTTAGAACCTTTCTTGAGCAGTCGCATAAATCCAAGAGTTAGCTCAGCATAGTTTGGGATGAAACGACGAAGAAAGTTTGCCTTCCCTTACAAACTTTGTAACTAGCAAAGTGAGGAAGGAGAAGGGAGATTGAGAATTGCCTCGACCTTCAAAGGATCTACCTTGATCCCTTGACATGAAGCAATAAAGCCCAGAAGTCGACCGAATTCTATGCAAAAAACACATTTGTGGGGATTCAAGCATATATGGCAAAACTAACATTGAAGGAAAATGGTGCGAAGCTGTATTGGATGATCTACATGATGCATGGAATGAGTGGGTAAGTCATCGAGATATGGCTGCACGATGTGCTTTATATCATGAAAGGCGTAAGACATAGCATGTTGAAAAGTTGCACTGGCATTCTTTAGACCAAATGGAAGTTTTTGGTAGGCAAAAGTTCCCGAAGGAAAAATAAAAGTGATCTTGTGTTGGTCCATGGGTATGATATTTAATTGCTTATATCCGGAGAAACCATCCATCAGAGAGAAGATTTCACTTCTGGCACAATCGTTGACGATCTAGTCAACGAAGGGGGTAGGAAAGTTGTCTTTAGGACAAGCTTTTTTAATGTATCTATAATCAACGCACACACGGATTGTGCCTTATTTCTTGTCAATCGGAACAAGATTGGAAACCCAGTCAGTTAGAGCCACAGGGAAAATAAAGCCATCTTTGAGAAGTTTCTCAACTTCAAGCTTGATAGTGGATGCTTTACGTGGGTGAACCAGATGAAGTCACTGTCGGACGGGTTTAACGCCTGGGTATGTCTTAATCTCATGTACCACAATGTCGGGGTCAATCCCTGACATTTCTTCATAGCTCCATGCGAAGATGTCACGAAATTATTGGAAAAGAGACTTGTAGGTGACAACTTTGTCATGGGAACACGAAGCTCCGATATGCACATTTTCGACAACTCCAGGTTTTATGGATATGTCGAGGGGGATGGTGGGTGAGATATTACTTAAGTTCCATTGGTAGAACATATCGTGTGTAGACTTGGGAATGATAGAAATGATGACAATGGTCGATGGGGTTAAGAGTTGCTGGTAACCCTCGATGGTGCATTGTTCCAGGAAGAGGATGGAACGATGATGTCCATTGTCCCAAGGGGTGTCTTCCACGTACATAACAAACATAATCATCTCGTCTGTAGGAAAAATGACGCGGAATGGATCTAGAGATAAATCACCAAGAGAGGGGGTTGTCGATTGAATGGCTTGATAAGCGTATTCAACTGGACTCAAAGGCATTTCGTCGCCATAACAAAGATGATCGTCGGGGTTGGGTACCATCCACTAGTTGTAAGACACATGGGTTTTGTGAACAGAGGTGGAGATCATGTTGATCGAGGAAAAAAATGGGTGTGGAACATCGAGTGGTGGGATGGGGAAAGTACCCATCAAAGAGGAATCTTTAAGAAGACCCACACTGACGTTCTCATATCTAGGGGGGTTTGCAATGAAAGGTACATTTTTGGTACGTGCATCAGAGTGAAAGAAGGATAATTGGTCTACAGTAACTACTTTTCCTTGATGTGGGAAATGCATGAAAGGAAAAAGAGTGGACACAATTGCATGCATGGAATCGATCCAGCTACGGCCAAGTAGAAGGTTGTAATCGAGGGGAGCGTCAAAGACCTCCACTTTGACATTGACCATTTTGTCTTCTAACATAATAGGCAATGAAGGGAGGACACCATAAGGCTTAAAACCAGATCCATTGAAGGCTTTGAGCGTGTTGTGGGATTCAGTCAAAGGAGGAGAGCCAATGGCTTTCCAGCAGGTAATAGACATGACACACGTCGAGACACCCTCATTAATAACTGTTCTACAAATGTTTTTGTCAAAGACAATAACTTGTATTTGGAATGCAAGTTGAGGGGGTAACCTTGGAATGTGATCTTCCAAGTCAAAAATTATTAAATTTGTATCTGTAGGGTCGATTCCACCAATAGCTTTCAACAATGCCTTCCATTGTATAGGACAACTTTGAAGGACTTCGAAGGATGACATCGCAGATGGTGCTTGGGACAAATATTCAACAATATTGTAGTTCTAGGCAGCACGTACAAGAGGATTTAAATTCGATTTTCAAACAACACCCTTTGGAGGAGGGTGAAGGACTGTATCTAGGCTCGGTCGTTCGAGATGAAGAGGACCGTTGGTAGGTGGAGTCGTGGGAGATGGTTTGACCAACGAAGGAGGTATTGCATCAACCTTCTCTTTGGAGGAAGAATAATCTTTGGCTTGAGTGGTAAGTGTGATGTCATTCTTTTTTGAATCACCTATACACATTAAGACATAGGATGTATTGGAGGGGGAAGGTTGGTCACGAATGACCAATTGGGCCTATTGTTGAGAGGGAAAGGGTTGTGATAATATGGCCGGAGTGGGGGGTTTCATGGTCCCTTGAAGGAACTTAGTAACCTCGGCCCGTCATGGAAAATCCTTAGTGTAGTGATCATCACCACAGATAAGACAAGGGTATCGGGGTTTGCACTTATCCCTATCGTCAACAGGTGGTGTTTTGATTTTCTTAGATTGTGGATTATTTTTATCCTCTTTGTTCTTACCCTTTCCTTTTTTGGATTTATTTTTTCCGGTGGGGGTAGATTGAACAGAGTTTACCTCAGAAGTCTTGACAATAGGAGGGGTAGGAGATGGAGCATTTTGAACATTAGAAGAAATGGGTTTGGGGTTGTTTCTATAGGTTTGGATGGAATGAGGTTGGGAAAGGAAAGTTACAATCACACCGTCAACTACATGAGAAGCAACAGGAGTAGTTGAAGTAGCGGAAGTAGAAGGACGAGGCGCGTCAGGGAGTAAGTCGTAAAGAGTACCCATTTGTGAGTAAATGAGGTTGAGGTATTGACCATGACTAATTGTCTGTTCTTCTGTGACAACTCCACCCATGGTGATGTCATGAATGATGTCATTCGCAAATGATTTTGTGAACCACTCTGCCAGCAACTGATCGGGAAGTTCGAGTTCGATGAGACATCATCTTCATTGCCACTCATGAATGTGATTAGAGATATGAGC
>ML812648.1:56570-77450 GCA_009831015.1 Picea engelmannii
TTATCTTCTAAATATCTTCAATTAAGAGATTCTTAAGTGCTTGTTAGTTGGAGTTATTTTCCTTATCTATTCTTCCTTTCATCTTCTAAAATACTAAAAGATCCAGTGAATGTATTACCTCGCCTTGTGGAAAACCTCTTTGGTATTTCTGTTTATTTCTCTGAATTGATTAACACTAACCCCATAGCCCAATGGATGTGTAATTTGTCTCAACCAACTTTAAAAACCCTTCACTACAAAATCAACGATTCCTTTAACTAGCCTAATATTTGAAAACAAACAAAGCTAAATCATATAGAGAGATCCCTCTCTAAAGTTGGTAGGGCTAGATCCCAGCTTTAAAAGCGGTTGGTTAAGGTTACCTTTGTAGATTTCTTCTTTTTCAACCTCTAGGAAATTTACCGAGTGCTAACAGTGTATATACATCTCTTTTTTCATTTTCTTTTGTCTTTGGCTTGCTTATCAAGTTTTCCCTTTGTTGACAGATGTCAACAGAGTCTTCATTCTACCTAGGATTCATAGACAGATTCAGCCATCATACATGGAACTTAGCTTCTATCCGTTGAGTGGTTTACTCACCTGATGGTCTGCTGGTGTCTTCAGGTGGCATATGCCTAGGGCCATCCATGAATAACGTGGCCAAATATAGAATCTTCATAGAACTTTTGCGCGATGCTATCTCACATGGTATTTTCTCTTTAGAAGTTCATGTGGATTCCCAGTTAATAGTATGTCAGTTGAACGGTCATTACCACGTGCATGATCCTACTTTACTTCGTGGATTCCTACGGGTACGTATTTTAGAACGACAATTTGATTTTATTTCATATTATCACATTCCTAGGAGTTCTAATCATGTATCTGATGCCTACACTAATTATGTTTTAGATTGGCATTTGTCACATTAGTTAAGCAAAGAAAAACATTAAATCAATGTACACATTGTAAGATATAAGTAAAGTCGATGATCCCTTTTCTTATATTTCAAAATATGGTGTTTATATTACAAAATTGGGGCTAAAACCCTCAATGCACATATACAACCGATATACATATCCCACGGCATCTAAACCTATGGTGTTGGATGTGTATCATTGTAGAAAACCATGATGTTTGTGAGATGTCGGAAGAGTTGTACCCATGCTCTAGGTACACCAACCACCTGTCGCTTCATGGCTTTAGGTAGATCCTCTACCTGAACCATTGGAATCTTCTGTGTCAAACGAGATAGGTTACCCTGCACGTTCTGTAGGAATCTCTCTGCTTCTCCTCCCACCGCCTCATCTCCTTAGTTCCTCCGTTTATGTCAAAGGAATCCCTCTGGCTGTCGTGGACTCACGTCCATGATTACACATGTATCTAGTTAATATTTAAACACCATTCAAAAATATTTTTGTTCCCTAAATACAAAAATACAAAACAAAATGAAATATTTAAAAACTTGTTACCTATATCACCATAGGTGGCCCCTGGTGGAAGTGGCATATCGAGATCTCCTCTAAAATTGATCTCCATATAGGGATAGTCGTCCAAAGCAATGATTTTCCACCGTGACCAGAAGAAAAAATCATCATTGTAGGGCGTCGATACCCTACCTCCACCCTATCATCTCATGACCTCGATCCACCACATCATGGTTGGATCACGTGGTTCTCTAGGAAGGATCTCTACTCTAGGTCTCAAGCATGGAACCCGCTCGAAAAAGAAACTGCAAAGAATAGAGGCAAACCCAAAGTTTTGCTTACTACCTTGTTTTCACTCTATCAACTAACCTTTCATGTTGGACAACAGTGAGGTACACCAATCATAGACAGTGGGCCTAGCACACTCTACTGCGTAAAACATAAGTGGTCTCAATGCTTGATGCAATGAGGTCGAACCTATGATTCTGGTAAGCACGAGCACAATGATCTTCAAACTGACATTACTTATTGCCCAGATGGGGATTTGACTTCCCACCTTGGGAGTCCCTACTACACAGTGGGCATCGATACACTCCTCGATCTCCATCCCACTCCCTCCTCCACGTGACTTGAGGTTCACAACTTCCCCTCAACGTGATAGACCAGTCCAGAAGTAGATGTCCCCTACTTCGATCCTCAATGGTTGTCCATCAAGGATAAATCTCTCACTATTAGGGTCCCAGTAACCCACCAACATCTCCAACAACCTCACTTGGGCCCTCATTCCTTTGAGAGCCCAAAATTTGTACAAGCCACATATTTTTAGAGCCGCTTGAATCACCGAATCTTGATCCATAGTTGCATCTACCTCCTCATGCTCTCGCTCTCTCCATTCCAAGACCATCCTAAAAAAAAAACAAATCATTTTTTGAGTTAGAACACCCCTTTTTTCCATTTGCCTACCTATACACAGCTTTAATTGCACACAGTCGTGGGTAGGGCTCAATACATGCTCCATGTGGTTCACACAGGGATGTATACCTAGTCATATACACGACCTATACAAGTAAACTGGCGTATACTAAAAATTCTAATTTACACCCTCAAAAAATGAAAAATGGATACCTAATTCAAAAATGTAATCCACTGAATTTGAAAAGGAAGAAGTGAAGAGTTACCTAATCCAGACGATTCGTGATTTCATTGCTTGATGCTCCCGTAATCGCCATTTGAATCTTGGAGGTATTTTTGGTCCAAATTGCACTATTTGGGTAAAAATCAAAATGATACAATAAGTGTTGATTTTATTACTATTTATAAGTTATTTTTACCCACTTTATATAGTTTCATGCTATTTTTTAACCTAATGGACTAATTCAAGAGTGGTTTTGAGCTGGTTTGTTGTAGTTTTGACTCCGTTTTCTTACGGATTTCCACATCATGATTGATTGTTCGTCACCTCGGGCAGGTATTTTCATAACCTAGCATATAGGATAGGTATCCACTCCATCATGGATTTTTCATTATCCTTTGACTACCACTTTTTATGCCTTAGGAACGAACCCATTTGTTACGACACATAACCTCCCGTCTACTATAAATAGTGTCGCTAATAAATGGTAGAGACTTACCAAACATGGGTGCCCTAGTTAGATCCTCTTTGTCATTTGGTGCCCATGCTGAGTTTTTCCTTAGGACCGAGAGTCCATTATCATTCAATACATGACCTTATCATGAGCCTCCTCTCTCATTCATGCACATGTGGCCTTATCCCCCGTGGACTCCCAAAAACTAGTCTTAGTTAATCTCTTTTCCGAATTGTCTAAAAACCAAAATATTGTCGAGGGATTTATCCCTTTCATACTCATTAAATTGGATTTGAAAGGTCATGAGTCTTAGTTAATCTCTTTTCCAACTCGTTATCAAAAATAGAAAAGATTGTCGAGTGAACTTGTCTTTTTCACACTCGTAAATTGGATTCAAAAAGACGTCTATTTGGCACAAGTTTACCCCTTTTTCACACCAAGTAGACTAAAATATGTAAAAAGGGATGTTTTTTGGTGTTAACTTGTGATTGCATCTGATGCCCTCGCTTGTAGTATTGAGCCTTTAGTCGGTTCTCGCTTTGCATTATAAACCGTTGCCTGAGCATTTTTTGCATCCTCAACCATGCAGATCCTTGTTTATATCCTTCGCAATTTGACACCCTATACCCTGGAGGGAACATCACCCTGAGTGTCCATCTCCTGCATGCATTTCCTTGCATTAAGCATAGGTACATTCCGCTGCTGGAACTAGTTTTGTTTACTTTCTACACTCATTTCCTCTTATGTATCATAGCATTCATTTGTTATGAAAAAACAAAAAAAGACGAGCGATAAGGGAGTACTATATTATTATCGACAACAATCGTGTCACCTTTGAACAGAGCACAAAGTTATTAATTCCTTGTGTCATCATAATTTTGGGTTTAGCATGGCCTTAGGAAGATGATCTAATTACAGAGTTTTCTCTACCAGCTGGTTACTCTTCCAGTCCCTATAGAGAACGTTATTGATGCCTCCTGCATCTAATAGTCACATCATTAATTCCATGCTGCCAGAGTCCACCATATGTCTCATTCTCTTGTTCAAAGGAATTCTATCAACCTGTGTTGGCCACTCCTGAGAAATCTTGACTTTGCATGTCGGCCATACCCTTAGTTTGTCTCAGAATAACATGATACTATAGTCTTATCATGCACCCTAGCCCTACTTTCATCATTGGTAGGTCACCTTGAACCCAACAATCGACATATAATCATTATTCATTGACTGGGTGGTTTCCCTTGTGTTCGATGGTGAGACATCTATTCACACTTTGGGATTCGTGTAGTGTCTTGGATTCCATTAGCCTTATTGGTGGTATCCTCCACTTTGTCAACAGTTTTCATCATTGGATTCTATTCAGAGGGTCTTTTTCGTATACCACTTGCATTTGGTACACACGAAAGGTGCACAGGGTCGTTGGTTCATGAACATGTTCTTCATCCGATCTCCACTAAATCATGAAGCTCCTTCTTTGTTTCTTGTCTTGACTGATGAGATATGCCTTTATGATCTCCTTTTAGTGGGTCTCTTTCCATCGACTTCAACTCATTTATTCTTGATACGAGACCTAGAGTTTTATGAGTACCTTGAGGCTTGCATTCATTAGTGGCAGGCTCTCTCGACGTTGATAGATGGGAATACATTAATGTCTCCTGATCAATGGACTTCTCAAGTGTTTGACCTCAACTCCTTTATTCACACTTGTAGAAATGTACTTGGTGTCTTGATACCTACTTTCATTATAGGTAGGTTGTCTTGCATTTGTTAACGATATACCTCAATGATCGGTAATCAAACTAAGTCTCATTGTGTTCAACCTCAACTCCTTTATTCACATGATGTGGACTTGCACCCCTATCCGATAGTGTAAAAGAATTGAAGACATCACTACATGGTCACAACTTTCCTAAGATGTCGCTTCTCTTTCATTGGATCAGCACCTATTCGACTTCAGTGATCATGGGAGATAAGATTGTACTCCATGGTATACATATATCTTTAGATTGATTTTGAGACTGGTTTCACTGGGCCTTGTTCGTGACTATGACAATTTTTGGCATGCAACCGCACTTGTATTTTCCTATTCGTGGACATGAACACTTGTTTGGTATATTTTTCACATGGATCTGCATTGTATTCTCGGCAACCATGTATGAAAAGTCAGTACAGAATGTAATGAGCAATCAAGTTCATCCAATTGGCTCTCTACCACTCCACTTATGGGTTATTTATAATGTATTTCATCCATCAAAAATACTCCTCTGATATCACACATTAGGGGGCATCTGTTATAGAAAGATTTGCCTCATCATTGTTATCTTTCACATAGGGCCTTTTTCCATTTCCCTATGCAAACTTGTCATCCCTTTTTGATGAATCCAGAGCCAAAAATATATATTTTTCCACATATACGCTCCCTGTCTACTCTAAAAGATGCGTATACACTGGTTGCTCCACTACATCCTGCATACATCAGGATTTGTTCCTAAAAATATAAAATGAAGTCGAGTTTCCATGTCACGACAAGCGATCTCTGATCCTTGGCCTTCCATATACTGGAAACGTCCAACTCGGCCCTTCGATTGCATTCTGAAGGATATAAAAGCACAATTTTGAGCTATGGAAAAGAGGAGAAAGCATTCAAATATGAGAGAAAACTTACTCTGGAGAAATTACTTCACATTGAGTCTGCATCCCTTTGTCCCTCAAGTCTGAACATAGTGTTCATCCCCCAAGCTCTTTCCCTATTGTTCAGAGAGCCTCATTGTCTCTCTCCTATGAGCTTGCCTTTGTGGAGGATTGAAGTGGTGGAGGCCCAGTTGGAAGGAACTTGGTTCCTTGGTTTCAAACCATGCTGAAACAAAAGTCTCTAATGTTGTCACTTATGTTGATCAATTATTAGTAGAAATACTCCTTTCCCGTCCTATTGGTATATTTCAAATATATGATTATTATCCATGGTCATGTTTGTAATGTTTATTAATGGATTATATTATATGATGTGCTAACCCCTTTATATCATCACTATATACTTTCTTTTCTCATCTTTTGAGAACTTATTGCAGGTATAAAGCTTTGGGTCGAAGTGATCAACAGTGGAATATCATCAAACGTTGGATCAAGGTAGGCCTCTTTATTATCTTGCACATTATTTTATATAGAATATGTTGGAATTGAGTTGATTTCTACATTCATACCTATCTATTGTGGTTTATCCTTAGCCATAGAGAGTTTTTCCCTCGTAATAGCAATGGCATCATTCTCTATTTCTTTTTGAAGTCTGTCATGGCTGCATGTAGTTTTTCCTCCTTCCCTTGCATCTCTTGTAAGATTCCATCCTATAGAAGTTGTGTCCATAGTTGGGCGCTCTTATCCAGTAGTTCTGTCAGCCTGTGTATATTATGTGTGATGATCTCTGTGGAAGATATTGCGTCCTTCTCCCTTTGCACTATGATTTCTAGAGAAGTTGTGGGAACTACGCGTTGCTCCATCACTTTGATCTAGTCCTTGTAGTGTTGCATTGTCTGCACTATCTTCTACATTTTCTCATGTGTTGATACTCCTTCTATTCCTTCGCTATCCGAGATGGCTTGGAACACTGCGTGGATATGGTTTTCCATCTCATCCACCTTTTTTTGCACCATCTTCTTCTATTTCCATTCTTGGCTAAGTGCCTCCTTTAGTGAGGTGTTGTCTTCCTGCATCAGTTGTAAGTTTGTTGTGTCAGATCTTTCTCTAGAATGAATTTCCTGCGCAACGCTCACATGTAATTTATAGAGTTCTTTGGTTGGAATCTTGGGCAACGCCAAGTCCAGCATCTCAATCTCTCCCAACGACCTCTGTGTTGTCTCCTCATCCATGAACAACATGTCGGGAGTAATCCTCAATTTTACACTCCCCTGCGCCATGATTTGCACTATCACGCCCACCGGTACCCCTTCTTTCATTGTTGTTGTTGTCTTTTGTTGTTGCTTCTCTATTTTGACCTTTAATTGCTCCAATGTAGTTTTCACCTCTTGTATTTTCTCCAAAGTTGAATATTTGTTGTTCTCGATGTTCTCCCACATGTATTTCAACCGATCCTCTACTATCATGGCTATCAACTACATGTATTATATCATCAATGATGTTTCCATGTGCTTCCTATGGGCCTTGGCCTTCTTTTTGGAACCACTTGGCTACTCCATTGGTCTCTTCCTTTGGGCCTCTGGTGGTTCAGATGCTTCTGCCATGTGTGTATCCCTATCAGTATCCTGCCCTTCTCCTTATTCCATTGAGAATTCTTGTGTCTCCATCTACTTTTCCACTAGGTGCACTTGTTCTGTTGTTTCTCTTGTTGTCCACTCTGTACACAATGATCCCTATGTAGAACCACATTGCGATAGATTCTTCATTTTGGTTTTCTTCTTTATGTGATTTTTGTCCCCTTCTTGGCCCTGTGTTGTATTCTTCTTGGTGCTTCCTCTGTTTTTGCCTACCTACTGTGCAGAGCATTTTCTGTCCTGCATCCTCGTTCGTTCTCCTGGTACCGTATTTGGGATTTTTGGCACTCTCCACTCCTCAGTCCATTTATGGACCTCCATCTAGATGTCCTTCATTGTTCCGCAGTACTTCAACTACAACCACTCCTTAGTTGGATCCCTCTTTTCTTGTAGCCACATACTGTGGCGTGATGCCTGGAAGTTCGTTATCTTCCCAAACTCCTAGACATTTTCTATGGGAATTCTCCATCTCTCCATGACTCTATTTTGGATATCTGTCAAGTATATCTCGAACATGTTACTATTAAGTTTCTTATTTTTTGGATCAGTTGTACTGTGAAGGGATGTGTAACGTGTTGCGCCACATTTTCCTGTCCTTGATAGGAACAGGGTGTATGTGGGTTCCTACCACCCCATAAGTGCAATGAGGATGAGTAACCATGAATATTGGAACTCAAAGCCCCATTCTTGCACATCCTTGCAGTATTCAAGGAATGATTCAAGTAGATAAGGGGCCCATCTCATCGAGCTCCCCTTTGCACACTACACCATAGCTACCACTACTCCTGCATGCAATTCTTATTTTCGGCACTTACGCATTAATTTGCAACTGATAAATTTGGTTGCAAATTGTGTCGCGGGATCATTGATGTCGTTTATCCTATACCTCTATTACCCCTCTCTACACCATACTTTGCTTTGATCTCGTCTAAAATCGCTTTCTCCTTAGTCTAGTCTTCTAGGTATTGTTTTGTCTTCTACCCATCTGTGGGTACCCCTGTAATTGTTGCAATGAGGTCAACATTGATAATAATTGGCCTATCCATCCACAAGATGCCTCCATGCACCCTCGCTAACAAGTGTTTGACATATCCATTTATGTGTTTCCCTCACCTAAAGTGCAGTATGTCTAATAAGTTCATTATGCCAATGTTGTATAGTCCTAGGATCCACTACACATGCTCCAACAGTGGTGCGATTGATGGGCCTTCTCCTATGCTCCCTAGGTAGCTCTTTGGTGCCAAATATGGGAACTTTATGGCATCAGAGACATCATGGTTAAAGTATTGAAGGCTATCAACTCCTTCGACTATGTTATCTTCGGTCTTCACTCCCTTGGGAATTTTTGGCATCACTATAGCCAATTCCTCCTATACATGTTGTATGCCCTGCACACTACTCTCTGCTCACTCCTTATCCTTTCCTTGTGGGGAAAATACCCCACCCTCTAGTATAGCCTCTTGCTTAGTTTCATGATCTAGTTCTAGCTCTAGGCCCTATTGCATGGAACCCGTGGTCAGTTCTTCTTGATGCAACCCTTTTCCCCTGGACGCGTCAGATTTCATCTATTCGACGTCCTCTTCCAGCTGCTCGGGATCCTATGTGGGTTCCTTCTCCTCTTCCACATGCAATGTGGTCTGCTTGTACTTTGGTATGTGGATTTCATCCACATCCACCACTGTGGGAATCTTGTTTGTTCGGGTTTGTGGCACCCGAGTGCTACTCCATGCGTTTCTTCTAGTTCTTCTTGGCACTCCAACCCTTGGTGGTGATATGGTGAGGAAATCCAAACTACAGGCTTCCAAATCGATAAATGGTAGTGTGAATTCACACTTTGTCACTCTTCTGATCAGCTCTGCATTCTTCTCCTTATAAAATATTACAATGGGTTGCTTTCCCCCCTTTTTCGACTTTATAGTGGGACAAAGAAGTGAAAGTTGTGCCGCACTAACAGTTGTCACTTTTTCACTTTTTGTTGTGTTTCCTATGTGTTGTACCTTTCTACCCATTCACTTCTCTTCTATGCACAGTTTTTTTGAACCCTGGTTTTCTTGTAGCGCACTGTTCTATTCTACCAATTATATTCTATCAAGACCCTCCATGTGCGTCGATATGTTTTTTATTTTTATCCCCTTTTTACTTTTTACAGATTTCCTTCTTTTTCTTCTTTTTATTTTTTTTTCTCATTCTCTCTCCCTTACTTCTACTATAATACACTATATACATATCTTCTTACTGCATGGTAAATTTCTAAGTACTACGAGGTCAACTGTCTCTATACAGTTTCATTCGACTCCCATTGACCATTCCTCTGAGTTATGTACCTCCTAAATCTTTCAAATGTATAGATCCCCCCTCTATGACAGTCTTCACTTCATATGGTCCCAACCAATGCATTCTGAATTTTCTTGGATGCTGAAGAAATTTATTTTCATACACCAAGACTAGGTCTCCCTCCTTGAAACTCTTCCTTTTAATATGTCTGTCATTCCAAGCTTTGTCCCTTGCTTTCTGTACTTCTTGGTGAAATACTGCTAGAATAATATCTTCTTCCATATCCATTAGTTGACTTATCCTTTCTTGTATTTTGCCTCGTTCTATCATGTTGGTGATTGTTGCTACGCACAGACTAGGTACCAAAAATTCTAATGGCACCACTTATTTTTGTCCATACACCAACCTGAATGGTGTATGTCCTATCAAATTGTTTCATGTAGCCATGTATGCCCATAATACTACTGGTATCTTCAAATCACAATCATCCATTTTGACATTGCAGATCTTTGTCAACGCATTCTTTAGGATTTTATTAAAGGCTTCCACTATTCCATTTTCTTGAGGGTGATATGGTGTAATCTTTTAATGATAGACCTCAAACTCCTCAGTCATAGCCTTGATAGTACTATTGATGGAGTGAGTTCCTTGGTCACTCATAAAAATTCTTGGGCATCCAAATCTAGGGATCACTTTCTCAAACAGTAAGTGTGTTGATGTCTTTGCACTACAATCTTTTACATGTTCTATGATTCCAGCTTCCAACGTTATGACAATTTATGCTTTTACTTTCTTCTTATATATTGGGTTTAGTCTATACGATCATTGTCTGATAGATATAGCCTCAGGTTTGAGAGGAATCTTAATCTCTCCTAGCTCTTATGTGATGCCTTTCATCTCTGTAAAGGTTGTTGGGAATAGGTCATTGTACTCGCGCAGTAACTCAGTTATTTTTTCTACTGTTTGTTCATCCTAGTAATCTCCAATACTGACCATTTTGGGATTATCATTTGTCCCAATATTTAATTTCTTCACCTTGATTGGCGCAACAAATACTTTGATTCAAGAGATAGACCTTCCACCTCTTTTTCTCCTTCAATTTTTGTAATTTAAATGTTGCATGGATCATCTTCATCTAGTGTTTCTTCCTACACATGATAACATGACAGTGTTTATTTCTTTGTTTGTCTATTCTGTTCTTGATACTCTGTTATAAGTTTAACTTCTAGTTACTTAATAAATATCACCCCTCTGATTTGTTTGAGTGTTGAATCAATGTTTGGGTTTTCATGTTCAAATGAGAAAGTGACTATAAAATTTTGTTGTAATGTTGTCCATTCTGTAGTGCGTCTGCCCAGTTCCTAGTCTACATACCAGTTTACTGGAATTCCTTCCAATGTGTGAATGAAGTGATGATGCCATTCTTATGGTGATGCCATATTCCATATTTTTCTAGAGTTGTCCAAGTGTTCTGTTGGTGTCCCATATCCATCATATCTTTGTAGTTCATTGCTTCCCTGTTCTTCACCAAATCTAATGCGCAGTAATCACTTACATTGGAACTAGTCCTTGACCGTGTCTTTGTGTGCACCCCACCATCTTTCAGGTGTTTCCTTGAGTGTTATGTCCAAAGCTAAGAAGCTTTGATTTTTGAACACTTGATGTTTGTATATTGTTAGGAATTATTATAAGTCATTCAACCCATGAAAAATGGGAGGTTCTCTTATCTCTATACCTACCCATCTTACTGTGCGGTCTATTATTATGCACCTTCTTGTAGACACTTCATGTAATCTATGCTGCCAATTCTCCAACCTTGTATCTGAGTCTGAAGCACATGATGTGATGCTTCTCCAAATGAGTACTCCATATGCAGTTAGATTCACATAATCTTCTTCTCGCACGAAGATTCTTTATAATTGGTTGATTTCCTCCAGGTCTAAGAAAGTGGGTTCTATAAAACTTTCTCCTTTTGATGGTTTTAGTGGTGCAACGACTCTATATTATCCTAACTCGAATGTCACCTTCCTTGTATTCAAATTGACTATGGCCTAATTGTCAAACACCCAATCCAAGCCAACTAATGTTGGATAAGGTGTTGTGCCATACACTATTTCTATCACTTCAAAATCGGCTTTAGTGCACACTCCCTCCATATCTACTATCACACCCTTTATCCTTCCAATTGGAAAAACCCTGTGTTGATTTTCTAGTTTCAACTAAACAGGTGAATATCCTAATGTGGGCTCTCCCATACATTTCCATGTCTTTTTGGGCAACACATTTACTTCATAGCCTAAATCCAGTATAATATCCCCCATGTTGAAATATTCAATGTTGGCATTTAGTCTGAACTCTCTACTTGTCCTACTCCTTGTATGCAAGTGATTAACTGTTTTCTGCTATAGATTTCCCTCTATGTTTGTCTTACATATTTCTAACATATTTTTTAATACTTTAACAGATGATGGATCATTTAGTATTTTAATACAAGATTGCAGAAACTCCTTTATGGTACTTAATTGTCCTAGGGGTTGTGCTTCATTAGTGTGATCCAGCGATGAAGACATCTTGTACATTGGTACATCCTCAGTATGTTGCACAGTTGATGTAGATGCAATGTATAGCTTCAAGAATTGTTGTTTGGCTTGCTTGAATAACTTCTTTTTGTTCTATGCATCAAACTTCTTATGTGGTTCGACATTCTTCTTCACCCATTGGTGTTGTGTTGGATCTTGTCTTATTGCGTCATCTCATGTTTTATCCCCTCCGCGCCTAACTATGTTTATATTTATTCCATCATCCCTTGCTTCTGCATAAATCCATTGAACATTCTGATTTTTATGATTCCTCTTTTCCTGGATCTTCCCCAATTGTGTCGGATAGTCTTCTGTGTCGTGATCTGATGCGCGGCAATACGTACATGTCCCAGGTGGAAGTGGACATTCTCTTGCATAGTGTCCTAGTTGTTGACAGTTATGGCATACCATCAATCCTCTGCCTCTTCCAAAACCTCCTTTACCTTTTCCTACACCTTTGTATCCATCTCGGTCTCCTCGTGGGGTGTTGTACTGAGGCACCTGATTATACTGCGCGAGGTTATACTATGGATGTGTGGTATTATACCATGGTGTAGTGTTATATGGAGTTGGTACTTGGTTAAAATGTGGTGAATATTTCCCTGTCATAATTTATGCGTGCACCCTATAGGTGTCTAATGTTCTTTCCCTAGTCATTAGCTCCATTTTCCTATAATATTTGTCATCATGGCCCACTGACTTGCAAAAGTTGCAATATGAACTCTTAGGCACTATTTGGTACTTTTGCTTCATTGGACAATGATATGGATCATGCCCATGTGTCTTATAGATCTCACGCCATAGTCCTCCTATCGACAAAGGGTTTGGCAATCTTGTTTCCATGTACTATGTGATTGTTGGGAACTCATTCTTTTCATGTCCTTCTATCCTACATGTGGTGCACCAAACAACCTATCTTTTGTCCTTACTCCTGTTCTGGTTCAGTTGAAATGTTAAATTCTTCAGATCGTACTTCAACTCCTCTATTGTTGGATCTGTCTTCTAGTATTGGTTCTCTTCTAGTTGTAAAGCTACCTGTAGAGCCTCTGCTTGAGTTTGAAACTTCTTTTGTCTCAAAGGGTATTTCAAGTGTGGTAGTAGGGAATTCACAAATAAATGTCTATGATGCATATATGTCATGACATACTTTTGCTTTCCCTTCAATCATTTGAATCTTTGGTCAATCTCCCAGACATATTCCCCTATTTTATGTTTTATCTCTATCATATCATTTATGTACTGATCCTATGAGATAGGATTTTGGAATTCATTTATCAACAACTTCTTGATATCCACAATCGTTCAGGGTGTTCCCGGTGGACTGTTTCTAGCTAAGCTCATGTACCAATCCAGTGCGTGGTCTCTTAGTGTGATAGCGAACTATGAAAGTTCGGTATCCTAATCTATGATCTGCTTTTCTTCCCAGATCTTTTCACAAATGAACAAGTGCTTCTCAGGGTCCTCGGATGCATTTCATTTTAATTTTAGTAACCTGATGGTGGGATCATGTCCTAACATCCTGACTGATGAACTACTACCTCTGTGTGGTGTATATCCTTGACTAATATTCCTAAACTATCTCCCCCAGTTGTTTCTCCCTATGTGGATGTACTTCCTACTATGTTTCTTCCACTGAAATTTGGTTGTCTAAATGGTGTTTTTATCTCTAGTGTATTCATAGCACATGGGTTTATGGGTTCCACACTGACATTGATATGGATAGGAGTTTTTCCTTCAGTTCTTGCCCTTCGACCTCTTGTATTTCTTTCATATGTTGCACACATGATTTCCTCAATCTTCTCCACAAATTGGAGATCCTCTACCTCTTCTTCATCACTTGGCAATCTTTCCCTCACGACTATGGCTCTCTTCTGATTGCTCATATTGTATTGGTAGGGTGATCCTCTATGCTTTCTTCCAACTATTTCCATGATCTACTGGATCTGGTCTTCCTCCATCATGATTGGATCCAAGTCCTCCTCCTTCTTTCCTATATCCATCTCTTCCTCCATTTCTTTGTCTCTTGTCAGTGCTTCCCCCCTTCCCCCATGCACATAGGGAAGTTTAGTTGTTTAATGCCATTGTCATTACACCTTTGTTATATAGTAAAATCTTGATGGAAGTATACAAATATATAATATACCTACCTCTAGGTCCCTTCAAGAATTCTTGATCTGCTGCATTGTAATACTTCGCAGTATCTACTACAAATTATGCGATAAATCCCGCAACAATGTTGTGTAACCAGAAATCTATTGCGCGTGTAAATTTATTGTCAACTTGTTGTAACTGCACGATCTCCACAGAATTACACTCTAGCTATCTGGTTTGATTTGTAGGGTGATTTTCTTTCAACCTCAATATCCACTCCTGCAACACATGTGGGAAATCACAAAAAAATACTTTGTGCAAGTCGCTAAAAACGTACTTGTCCAAATATTTGTGCAGTGTTAACTTTGTATTTTTGTTATCTTTCTGTGCAAATTTCAGCTCCTTTTTTTTCAACCATCTCTCGATCTCCTCATTCATTGGGTTCCATGGTCTAAACATCCCCTTTTATATTATCATTCCTTTAGCATTTCCTCATCAGATTTGACATTCTTTTCATGATTCTTCAACAGATCTCATTCACTCAATCCCATTTTGTTCCAAATGGAAACAAAACGATTTGTTGGTTTCTTCTCTCTTTTTCTACCTTTCTTGGGCTGACCCAAGATCAGGTATACCATGGTTTCTAGCAAAACCCCTTTAAAACTATCGACCCCTCTGGTAAACTAGAAGGAATCGCAGTACACAAAGTGCATTGTGCAGTCTCACCCGAGATAGTTCTATTGGTGGTTGCAACGCTCAAGTGATTGCATCCTGGGAATGAGTGGGGATATGGGATTAAACTCTATGATCTTAATTTGTTACTTTAACTTTCAACTTAATTTGCATTACCAAAATCATAAAAATTGATGTGATTGATTTATAAATGACCCAAATGTTTGTCTAATACATAGTTAGCTAATGCATTAGTTAATGTATTTAGACATCTAGGAATATGTTGATATTCAATATAATCAAAATAACATTCCAAGAGGCGAATTCACAAATACACTCGTAACAAAGTAGGACTTCGAATAGTATAGACATTACTTAATTGTAGTACTACGAGCTGCGAATCGAGTCGCACAATCAAGTGACGGATACCGAGCGAGATAGCATCAATCAACAATTCGATAACGATGCTATACTCTGCAATATTTTTGGTCGCACAGCCGAGGCACACACCTCGTAAAGAGATAAGTTCGTTTGTAGGGGCGTAAATTGCCCATGCAGCAGAAGCAAGGTTCTGAGTACTACAGCTAGCGCCATCATCGAAGCCAATGTAGGGTAGCGAAGACTCTGACATCTAGAAATCAAACACAATGTCACATAAGGGCAAAGACCAGATAACGACAAAAGCAAACTACAGTAACACACAAGCAGTATGATACAATAAAAATACAAGTACTCATGCACAGGAGATCTTATGCATAGTACTTCTTCAAGTACAACCCATTTCTGGGTTCACTCAAAGGGATACCATCATAATCTACTAACTTGTAAGCCCCTTTTTCCAAAATGCGTATAACGATGTAAGGACCTCGCCACATGGCTTTGAATTTTTCAGATCCTAACATATCTCGATCTTGTTCGTAGAGGAGAACTAGATCTCCTTTAGAGAAAATGCGAGGCTTGACATGTTTGTCATATTGGGCCTTGACACGTTTCTTCTGAGCTTCTATGACTAGGGTATCATCGCGTTGATTTTTGTCTAATCACAAAAGATACCATAGATGTTCTTCCTCAGCAGAAGTGTTTGGTAGGATTTCAACAACTAGTTTTAAAGAGGGTATCTCGCATTCGATCGGGAGAATGGATTCCAAACCATAGACTAACTGGAAAGGTGTAAACCCAATAGCAGACTTGACGGATGTCTAGTAAGTCCACAATGTTGAAAACAACATTGTGTGCCAACTTGTTTTGTGAATCCCTATCATTCGTCGGAGCATGGTTATGAGAACTTTGTTAATTGTTTCAACTTGGCTGTTGTCTTGTGGGTAATAAGGCGTTCAGTTTTCATGGCGAAGACCCAACTTTTCAGTGAGTTCAGACATCATGAAGTTTCTAAAGTGGCTACCATGATCAGTGACGATAGCCTAGGGAACACCAAAATGAGCTATGATGTGATTAAAAATGAATAACGCTACGGTCTTTCCAGTGTTGTCAAATGTCGGCATCGCCTCGGCCCATTTCGTAAAATAATCTATGGCTACAATAATGTATCCATGCCCCCCAGCCGAGTGAAGGTGACATGTCATGAAATCGATGCCCCATTTCACAAAGGGACCAACGGAGACCACAGGGTGAAGAGGATCGGGATGTGACCATATCTTATGATTATAGGTCTGGCAAGCATGGAATTTTTGGACAGCGATTATGCAGTCATTAAATAAAGAAGGCCAAAAATACCCTGCTCATAAGATCTTCTGGGCAGTAGCATACCCAGACATATGACCACCACTGGCTCCATAATGTCAGTCATTTAAGGCTTTCTCGGCTTCATCGAACGTGAGGCAGTGTCAAAAAACTGAGTCAATCCCACGACGATAAAGAGTATCCCCAAGGATAATGTATTGATGAGCTTGGTAGTGTATTCGACGGTGGTTAGTACTAGACAAATTAGGTCGGAAAGTTTGGGTTTCGAGATATATGATGATATCGTCATACCAAAGATCGTCAGAACTAATGAGGAAAAGGGATTCATTAGGTAATGAATCGACTGCTACATTTTCCATTTTAGAATAGGGAAAGTTGCATATCAACTTGGCAAACACTAAGGACTTTTTGGACTTGGCTCATTTGAATTCCAAGTCAAACTCCTGGAGTATCACGATCCATTTGGAGTATTTTCCCCCTATAAATTGACGTGTGAGAATGTGTTGCATAGGGTTTCACTTAGAAATCACTGTAGTCTTGCGAGAGAGGATATAGTGCCGGAATCATTGAGCTGCTTGGACGGCTGCCAAGGCCAGTTTTTGACATCTAAATACTTGGTTTCGATAGGCATTAGACTTCGAATCAAGTGATAGATAACATATTCATCATGAGAATCATCCTCTTGGATGAGAACCATACCAATGGTGTAATCTGAGGCTGCGAGGTAGAGGAAATAATTGTGACTGTAATCGGGGGGGAAGAGAAACAGAGCAGGTGTGAGGGACAGTTTCAAAGCCTCGAAGGATTTATTTGCGATGGTATCCCATATGAACTCAGACCCCTTTTTTAAGAGTCACATAAATCCATGAGTTATCTCGGTGTAGTTTGGGATGAAACAACGAAGAAAGTTTGCTTTCCCTTGCAAACTTTGTAATTGGCAAAGTGTAGAAGGAGGAGGGAGATTTAGGATCACCTTGAACTTTAAAGGATCTACCCTGATCCATTGATGCGAAGCAATAAAGCCTAGAAGTCGGTTGGATTCCACGCATAAAACACACATGTGAGGATTCAAATGTATATGGTAAAACCGACAGCAGACAAAAATGGCTCGGAGGTGGATTGGATGATCGACTTGGCGCATAGAATGAGTGGGTAAGTCGTCAAGATATGGTTGCATGATGTGCTTAATATCATGGAAGGCATAAGACATAGCGCGTTGAAAAGTTGCGCCAACGTTCTTAAGACCGAAAGGGAGTTTCCGATAGGCAAAAGTTCCCCAGGGACAAATAAAAGTCGTCTTATGTTGATCCTTGGGAACAATATTGATTTGATTATATACGGAGAAACCATCCATCAGAGAGAAGATTTCGCTTCCAATGCAATCGTCGACAATATGATCAACGAAGGGGGTAGGAAAGTTGTCCTTAGGACAAGCTTTGTTGATATCCCTATAATCAACGCATACGCAGATTGTGCCTTGTTTCTTGTCAATCGAGACAAGATTGGAAACCTAGTCAGTGAGGGCCACCGGGTAAATAATGTCGGCTTTAGAAGTTTCTCGACTTCAATATTGATAGCAGCTGCTTTACGTGGGTGAACTGGATGAAGGTGTTGTCGGACGAGTTTAGTGTCGAGGTATGTCTTGATATCATGTATCATAATGTTGGGGTCGATACCCAACATTTCTTCATAGCTCCAGGTGAAGACGTCACAAAACTCTTTAAAAAGTGTTGTGTAGGTGACGATTTCGTCAGGGGAACACGAAGCTTCGATATGCACATTTTCGACGATTCCAGGTTTGATGGATATGTCAAGGGGAATAGTGGTGAGATATTGCTTGAGTTCCCTTCGGAAAACACATTGTGTGTGGACTCAGGAACAGTTGAAATGACGACAACGGTCGATGGAGTCGAGATCCATTGGTAGTTATCGATGGTATGTTTCTCTAGGAAGAGGATGGAATGATGATGTCCATCATCCCAAGGGGTGTCTTCCATGATAGACATGATCATCTCATCTGTGGGAAAAATGACACGGAAAGAATCTAGAGATAACTCACCAAGAGAGGGGGTAGAAGGGGTTGTCGATTGAATGGCCTGATAGGCGGATTTGACCGGACTTAAAAACATTTCGTCTCCATAACGAAGATGATCTCCAGGGTCAGGTACCATCCATGGGTCGTGAGACATAGGAGTTCTGTGAATTGAGGTGGAGATCATGTTGATTGAATCAATGGACAAGCATGGAACATTGGGCGGTGGAATGGGGAAAGTACCCATTAACGAAGAGTCTTTGAGAAGGCCTACACCGACATTCTCATAACCCGATGGGGTTTTAGCGATGAACGTTACGTTGCCAGTATGGGTATCCGAGTTAAAGAAGGCTAATTGGTCAACGGTGACTACCTTTCCTTGATGTGGGAAATGTACAACATGAAAAAGAGTCGACACAACTGCGTGCATGGAATTGATCCATCTATGGCCAAACGAAAGATTGGAATCGAGAGGAGCATCAAAGACTTCCACTTCGACTTGGACCATTTTGGCTTCTAGCGTGATTGGCAATGAAGGAAGGACACCCTAGGGCTTAAAACTAGAGCCATTAAAGGATTTGAGAGTGTTCCTGGATTAAGTGAAAGGGGGAGATCCAATGGCTTTCGAGCAGGTAAGAGACATGACACATGTCGAGGCACCCTCGTCAATAACTATTCGAAAAATGTTTTTGTTGGAGACAATCACTTGGATTTGGAATGTGAGTTAAGGAGGTAACCCTGGGATGTGATCTTCCAAGTCAAAAATTATTAAATTTGTGTCCGTCAGGTCGATTCCACTGATATATTTCAATAGTGCCTTCCGTTGTGTGGGACAACTTTGAAGGACTTCAAGTGCTGACATCGCAGAAGGTGCTTGCGCCAGATCTTCAATAATGTTGTAGTTCTGGGCAGCATGAGCATGAGGATTCAAAGTCGATTTCTGAATGACACCCTTTGGGGGGGGTCGAATAACTATGTTAAGTCTCGGTCATTCAAGATGAAGAGTACCATTGGTAGGTGGAGTTGCGGGAGAGGGTTGTGCCAGTGAAGGAGGTGGATCATCAACCTTCTCTTTAGAGGGAGAATAATCTTTGGCTCGAGTAGTGAATGCAATGTCATTCATCTTTGAATCACCAGTGCACATCAATACATAAGATGTAGTAGAAGGGGAGGGTTGGTCATGAATGACCAATTGGGCCTGTTGTTGAGAGGGGAAGGGTTGGGACAAAACGGCTAGAGTAGGTGGTTTCGGGGCTCCTTGAAGGAACTTAGTGACCTCGGCGCATCGTGGACAATCCTTCATGTAGTGATCATCACCACAGATAAGACAAGGGCATCAAGGTTTGCACTTATCCCTATCGTCAACAGGCGAAGTTTTGGTTTTCTCTGCTTGTAAAGTATTTTTGTCCTCGTTATTCTTACCCTTTCCTTTTCTGGATTTTTTTTTACCGACTGGGGTAGATTGAACTGCATTTACCTCAGAAGTCTTGCCAGTGGGAGGGGTAGGAGACGAAGCATTTTGAACATTAGAAGAAGCAGGTTTGGGGTTGGTGCTTGAGGAAAAATGTGGTTGGGCATGGAAAGTGCCAATCACACCATCAGCTGCATAAGAGGAAGTTGGAGTAGTTGAAGTGGCGGAAGTGGATGGACGAGGTGCATCAAGGAGTAAGTCGTAAAGAGTACACGTTTGTGAGTAAACGAGGTCAATATATTGAGCACGACTTATGACCTATTCTTTAGTGACAACTCCACCCATGGCGATGTCACGTGCGATGTCGTTCACAAATGATTTCATGAATCACTCTACCAGCAACTGATCAGGAAGTTCAAGTTTGATGAGACGTCGTCTCCTTCGCCATTCATGAATGTGATCGAATATATGAGTGGCTTTAGTTTGTTTGAAAGAACTCAAAATCTCTGTCCCCGTTTCATAACGGATCGGTAACTGGTAGTGGGTGAAGAAGGCCATAGCTAGGGTGTTGAAGTCAGTGAAGAAACCTCGTGATAATTATATATACTACTTCTCAGTAGAACCCGTGAGAGTTATTTGAAAAAGACGTAAAAAAATAGAGTCATCCATTAAAGAGTTGGATGAGCACCAGAGGTGAAAAGTCATGACATGATTGTTTGGGTCCTCTCGATCTTTTCCATCGAATTTAGGGATGTTTGATGGTAGCTTGGCTGGTATAGCGGGCCATTGGGGAGAGTGACGAATTGGATCATTTAAAATCCTTGACAGATCCGGGAGATCCAAAGTGGCCAAGAAGGGTAACTGTC